>JBAMJV010014387.1:0-14056 GCA_037951105.1 Echinarachnius parma
ACTTGTCTCTTTATTAAATAATTTATGTGAATTTCTTGAATATAGATGTTATTCGTACATGTTGAGTACCATTTCACGCATGAGATATGGATAGTTCGTAACCCAAATGTCAGTATACTTGGTGAGTAGGGATTATGTAACAATAAGATAGGCTAGGTATTTGTTGTTACAACCACTGCCTAAATTTAGCAGGGGACAGCTACATGTACATGTATAATCAGTCCAAGTAGGAGGTCGAGAAGTCTTGTGTTACTGGAAGTATTTCCATAATACAAGGGAAATGAATACACCGCCAGGAAGATTGATGGTTCGTTTAAACAGTTTCTGTTGTATTTCTTTACGATCTCTCCAGAAAAAAGTAGAACATAACTTATGAAAAGTTGATTGTCATTTCTGATTGGTAAGGCAAGCCTCCACACTAAATTTTCTTTCTACTTGCCCATTCCAGGCAAGCAAAATCAGCAATGTTCAAATTTTACTTGGCCGAACAGAAAATTTACTTGCCCATAAAAAAAAAATTTATGTAGTAGGTAGCTTCATTTGCTTGGTAAATTTCTCTCTTGTTTCTAGACGAGATTTACACATGGAATAACATTTCCCTCTTGTAGTTGAACAGAAATGTTTGTTGAACGATTTTGACTTGCCCCAGGCAATAGGGCTAGTGCTAGTGTTGAGCCCTGGGTTAGGCGTGAATTTCTATTATGACTCTTTGTCTCTGCTTATGGAAGTAGACCAGAGACAGGATTGGCGGGACGTTAGTCAATAATGTATTTCTTAGGGCCTGGTCACATATCACCAGATAGGTTAAACGGATGGCCAACGAATAGAACATTTACCAAATCAAATTTTTCCGGTGGTGAAAGTTGTCTCCATTGCCTCCTGGACAAAATATTCCGCCGGATAGAACAACGTACATTGCCTGATAAGGAACAGACAAGAAACGCATACAAACGGAGACAAACGATTTAACATTTTACTCTCCGTCGTGCATCCTTTTACGCTATCCTGTGATATGTGACTGGGCAGTGAGTAGAAATTTGAGTCTACTCAAATCGCTAACTTGTACGATGTCAGTAGACTGTATGTGCGCTATACAAGTATCTACTATTATCATTATTGTAATTATCTAGCTTGTGTACTTTTATATTTTACTTACAAAATTTGTATTATGCAAGCATTGGGTCTCTGTACTCTGTACAATTTTGAGCTATACAAGTAGTGTATTTTTACTCTCTATTTATTGTAGAATCAGAACAAATTTAGATTTGTTATCGGGTGCAGACCTGTGAGCTGCTAAGGAAAATAATCTTCTCTTCATTATGAAAGAACACTTGCATTAAATCCAACAAGAATTTATCATCACATAAGCTGTGTTCGGTGTGTCTTTTTTTCTGATCCATTAGTATTTAATGGTAGCGAGTATTCAAGTAGTGTGTCGGACTGATTGAGGGGGCACACTCTAATTTACTTCTTTCTTTTTTCTTTTTTTTTTTGGGGGGGGGGGGGAGGGGACATGCCCCCCAATATATTGACAAAAGCAACAATACACATACTCAAGGGGACATCCCTAGGGAAATACATAGTGTGCCCCTTATTATAAATTAATGTGCCCCCCTCCCAATCAATCTAACCACTCTATGCCACTGTACTGGCAAGACAAAGTTTACCCTGTGTGTGAATCTCATAGGTGTCTACATAGTGCCCTCTTGCGTAAACAGCTGCTTCGTGAATGAAACTAACCTTCTAAATGAGTCGTTACGTTTACCATGCAAGCATTGTAGTATGATAAGTATTATTTTTCAATTATAATTATAACAAGTCTTAGTCACTGAATTAAATACATGTATCAAAATACAGTTTGTAGAAGTAGTGAATATTTCATGTACAATGTAGTGAGAGAGAGAGAGACGAAGGGGGGGGGGGGGTAGTTTTGGATTAATGTTAACCCTTTATAAAGTAGTGAATATTTCATGTACAATGTAGTGAGAGAAAGAGAGACAAAGAGAGAGGAAGGGGGGGGGGGGTAGTATTGGGTTAATGTTAACCCTTTATAAAGTAGTGAATATTTCATGTACAATGTAGTGAGAGAAAGAGAGACAAAGAGAGAGGAAGGGGGGGGGGGGGGTAGTATTGGATTAATGTTAACCCTTTATAAAGTAGTGCATATTTCATGTACAATGTAGTGAGAGATAGAGAGACAAAGAGAGAGGAAGGGGGGTAGTTTTGGATTAATGTTAACCCTTTATAAAGTAGTGAATATTTCATGTACAATGTAGTGAGAGAAAGAGAGACAAAGAGAGAGGAAGGGGGGGGGGGGCGGGGGGTAGTTTTGGGTTAATGTTAACCCTTTATAAAGTGATCCATTAACTTCTAAGATGTTTCTGAAAGTTATATTTGGGACTTAAATACATACCAATATTGTAGGATTCTTCTGAATGATGTGTGGTAGTTTAATAGCAAAAGAATAGTGATAACGTAGCGAAAAGGGACGATTGAAGTCAAATTTCATCACCCACTGCCCATTTATTCCGACGCAAATCGTTCCTAGCGGTGTTTCACAAAGATCTAATGCCCGGCGCAGACAGAGCCGACTCGACCCGATCCGACTGGTTTTCAGCCTGATTAACTCAGTATGTGCTGCCTTAGGACTCCGGTTTTTCCAGTCAAGTGCCAGTCGGAGGTCATTCAAGGTCGATTCAACATGTTGGATCGGCTCCGACTGAGCGAAACTGAATCTAGCCTGACTGAAAACCAGTCGGATCGGGTCGAGTCGGCTCTGTCTGCGCCGGGCATAAGTTGAACTAAAACTAAGCTGGACCTAACAATCATGGAAAGCCATTTGTAGCCTTGGAATAAAACATATTGAAAAGTAAGACAATACAAGTATTTGAGACTTTCGACGTAATTTCAAGGATCGTTGATATACAAAATATAATTGATTTTTATCAAAATTAATGTCTTTTCAAAAGAACCCTTTCAACAAGTTTACAAACAAATAATGACTTTCCATAATTGTTAGGTCCAACTTGAAGTTAAATCTTTGTGAAACACCCCCAGGAATGCTGTTTATATTAAATCATAAATATCTCCATAATAAGGGAGATATTTGAAAAATCAAAACCCATTTCTGTTACCACCTTTATCTTGTACAACAAGGTACGAGATTAATGTAAAAGTTCCAGGTGATTATGGTTGAATTTGACAAAGTTAATGGATCACGTTATACAGACTGTCCCAGAAAAAACGAAACCGGGTTTCATGGCAGAAATTTTATGTTATAATGAATAATTTCCTTGATGATATGATGTCTGAAAAGCTCTGTGTCTCTTCTTTCATTTGATATACAACTTATGGCACATAAGTCACGCATGACTGAATTAGAACGATGGAAAGTGGTGTTACCAAAATTCCATTTGCACGCAGAAATTGCAAGTTTGGGTGAGGTTTTGGGGTGAGTTTTAAGGGTAGTAAACGTACTTATTTTTAAAAAGGACAAACACCGCATACAAATTCATAATTTTTATCATTTATGACACCTCATGATTAAAAAATAAATGATTTATGCCAGAGAACGAGTACAATGAGAACATGCTTGATTCCAGCCGTTCTCTGGCATAAATCTTTTTTTATTTTTTTATCATGAGGTGTCATATAAAAGATAAAAATATGAACTTTTATGTGGTGTTTGTCCTTTTTAAAAATAAGTACGTTTAAACTCACCCAAATTGTAATTTCTGCGTGCAAATGGAATTTTGGTAACACCACTTTCCATCGTTCTTATTCAGTCATGCGTGAATTATGTGCCATAAGTTGTATATCAAATGAAAGAAGAGACACAGAGCTTTTCAGACATATATATATCATCAAGGAAATTATTCATTATAACATAAATTTCTGCCATGAAATCCGGTTTCGTTTTTTCTGGGACAGTCTGTATAATGTAACATGCAAAGTTCAAATAAACTCAAGTTATTTTTTGTAGATAATGGACTTTATTTTCAGTAGTTTACAGGTGAACTGCCATTATACATTTGATGTGAAATAAGGAATCATACTACATGTATAACAATCTACACGTGTACTGATAATAATGACGAAAAAAATAATAATTATGGGTTTGTGCGTATATATAATGTACACATACATGCATGTAAAGCGCTTAGAGATGATTATCAATCATATTAGGCATTATACAAATCAAGTATATTATTGTTATTATTAATTATAATTCATATTAAACAATGACATTAAGATAATCGGTTGTAATGTACACATCGTTTCATGTTTATTTTAAGTTAATGTTAAGGCTTACATCAGGAAAAATAAAGCTATACAAAAGATATTATACCGGTATATCCAAATATATGAGTACACTGTACATTCATAAAAGGACAACAATATTTCTTAATTTTACGAGTAAACATAGCAAAATTGCAAGTGAAATCTAAGATAAACAAATGTGTATTTACATCAATGTTATTATGATCGTTCATTACAATGAGAAAACAAACTTTACTTTGAATGCGATATCCAAAATAACTACAAATTAATCTTCTTTTTTTAAACAGATAAAGTGCCTTCAATATTTTGTTTTTCGCCTATGACCTATATCTTCCCATCCCCTAGCTTTGTTTGCTTTAGTTTCTATGGAAAGGGTGACTATAAATTATTTTAAATAATTAATAGGAATATATCAATTAATTTTAGCAATTTCAATTTACCATTGACAGTCTGACGTCACATGTCCTAAAATTGAGGGGGAAAAATAGCCCTTGTAATGTTTCTTGCACGTGTAATGTGGGGTAGGAAGAGGTAAACAATTTGAAAACAGCCACTGAAAAGATTGTTTGCGTGTGGGTGTGTTGTACTGGGGGGAGGGGGAGTAGGGCTGAGTGATATTTACATGACATATATTCTGACATTTTGGTCATTTTGTGAGTCTTCAAGAAGGGGACAACAGGGAAGGAGTAGCCACATGTCTGATTAGGGCCCCTTTGCAGAAAGATATACAATCGATTGTAAGTTACAATTAATTGTAAGTCAGATCATGTGTTCTAAATGCGCGAATCTGATTGGTTGAAACGCGCAAAGTTTCTGCAACGGGACCTAGATTGTGTAAAAACAAATCTACATCTTGGTGTCCCCATTGTGATAGTTGTACCCCTCTTCAGCGCTCTTGATCTTCCGCTGTGTGTGCTTGTACATCACCACCACGCTGACGATCAGGAGCGTGCCTAGCACGCACGAAACCGCGATCAAAGCAATCTTGTAACAGTTGGCTTCGTCCTGCGCTTCCATCATGCGCTCCAGCATCATTGTAGTGGCCGCGTCGCTCCCTTCTTCGTTGTTGTTGTTGTTGTCGCTATCGGTGGCCGCACTTGGGCTAATCTGCGCCAAAGACATGGCGGATGCAGTCGCTGAAAGAGAAGAATAATTTGGAAAAGATAGTGATCGACTTGAGGACCCAAGCTATGCTAATCATCATCATCATCATCATCATCATCAATTCATCATCATCACCATCAACACTACCACCACCACCACCATCACATTATAATTAGTACAACATACTTCATTATATTCATCATTATCATCATCGTCATAATTCTAATCATCATCACCATCATCATCATCATCATCATCATCATCATCATCATCATCATCATCACCATCACCATCACCATCATCATCATTATCATTATCATTATCATTATCATTATCATCATCATCATCATCATCATCATCATCATCATCATCATCATCGCCATCATCATCATCATCATCAACAACAACATTACCACAACCCCATATACATCCAACACGAACCCCTCTACACCATCTTATTCAGTATCATAATCGACATCACCATCGGCGTCGCCATCGTAATCGTACCTGGTACAAACATGTAGGCAGCCTTGAAGCCGGAATGTCCCATGGACTTCTCGGACTCGAACCTGACGTGCATCTCCTGGCCGGTGGAGCGGAAGACGTGGGGTGCCATGTTGCCGCAATACTGACGATCGCCAAGCTTAGACCAACCCTCATCGGTCCTGTCCAAAACCTACAAGACAAAATAATACAATAATAATAATAATAATAATGAAACACTTTTATATAGCGCATAACACATAAGCACAAATGCATGTCCCTATGCGCTTATTATTACCCTTGGTTATCAGGTACACCTGGGCCCGGTACAGGTCGAACCCGCACAATTATCTTGCGCACCATCTCAACTCCCCGGGGAGCATACTAGCCAATGTCAGCCATATGATAGCTCCCAGGCTAATTAACACCCGACCAAGTACCCATTTATACTCCATTTATACACATTTATGCATCCAGTGTGGAACTTCGTTAAAAAGAGATATTATGTCCTAGTCGCATATATACGGTACCCGTAAAGCTTCTTGATGAAACTGTGCTACCTGGCAATTTCGAGTGGCTAATTGATGGTTATACGTGGTGATACGTGACAAACCCTCTTATAGCAAGGCAGTCATACTTTTATTTACCCTGATAATTATGAGAAGATATCTGATATAACGATGTATTAGACAAGTTCGTGATCCAAGGCTCTGCATTATAACGAAATTCTAATGTTCCCACTTGACAAGCCACTCATTAGTATACATTTTCCGAATAAGCAACATGACATAAGCCAAATATCCAAGGCAAAAATGATTAAGTTGATTTTGGTTTCGTTTTCTCCTTAATTAACAAATCAGTGGGTGAAGGTGTACGGATTTTTTTAAAACGTCAATATGATGATTTTCTATGGAATGAAAACATTATTGTGTGGACAATTCATTTCCTAAACAGTGATCCGAGAGAGAGATACTCTAAATCATTTTAAAATCCACGAGCGTGTAAGTGTTACAGTTATGATATGAAATGTCCTATCTGTGGACATTCAACGCCCGCCACTCCTTTATTTTAATAACTTTATCTACAAATATGCAACTTGTTTCTAATCGGATTTTGTTCTTAGTTTTAATCATTACAACATGTTTTCCTTTTCATTCCAACACTAAATTTTATATCTCGACAATTTTGTTTGAATTCTATTTGAAGCGCCCTCTATACCCAAACTGTATTATCCCTTTAAGCGTTAAGGGCTACCTCGTGACATGGCGGCTCCACAAACTTTTAAATGCAACCCTTGACCCAACCAAACCCTTACCATAACTTTACAATCTCTTTAAAATGCATTTACCGTGAGACGGTCCATCATGCACAGTGGCTGCCACTGGGTCCTAAAGCTCATCATGGTCAGGACGACCACGTGACCTGGGGGCGCGACGAGCTTGTGATTGCAGGCCACGTTGTCGGGGTAGGGCATTGGGTACATGGGCGAGGAGATCGTGCCGGGACCGTTGGTAATCGTCTGATCACAGGAGTAGCCTTTAAAGAAAATATAACAAAATATATAGTATAAAGTATTTATAGAACAACAATAACCATATTGGCGTTGCGCGGTCGGACTGATCGGGAGGGGGGTGGGGGGCAGGCGGCAGGGGGCATGTATATAGTGGAGCTAGACACAGTCTCAGTGTTGCAATAAACGCTAAAAAGGCTCCTAAACGTATCTGTCAGTATCTGTCAATTATCCAAAATTATCACGATACAAATTTGGAAACTTATTAAACACTATATATGACGATTAAACGAATTTGGTTATTAATTAAACACCTTTTCAATCCCAGATAACTATAAGCATTAATATTATCCTAAGGACATATTATTATCATATATGTACATTGAAAAAAGACGACATTTGGTGTCTCTCATCAATATGTACTGTAAGAAATTGTATTTGCTTACTTGAGCCGTACTCCATAACGACACCGTGCATGCGGGCCATGTTGGTGTAGATGTCGATGACAGAGGTAGAGCCGTCGACCCTGAGGACCTTTCCGGCACTAAGGTCACTGAGACACTTGGTGTAGCCCTTGCCCATGTTGCGAGCCGCCCCCATCAAGCCTTTGCCGATCATGGCAGCAGTATACGTGTCTGTCTTGGACATCATCTTTGTCTTGTTGCTCATCATCATCCTCATCATCTCCGTCCTATCCCTGGACATCATTGACTCGTTCGTCATGAACATCATATCTTCACGGGACATCATATCATAGGTCATGTTGCCGATCATGTTGTCCATGCGTTCCATGACGTCGGTCATCCGTTCCATGGCGTCGTCCATATTTTCCATCATGTCTTCCCTGCCTTCCATCATGTCCATCATGGCGGCCATCATAGGAGGGTTCATCCGCATCGTGGATTCAACCATCTTCCTCTTCATCATCTCCATACGCTTGTCTGTCATCCCACCGGCCCTGCCCAACATCATCCTACTCTTCATCCGCATCATCTCGGCTTTCATGAAGGCCTTCTTCATTGGGAGGCTCCCGCCTCTCGCCACCAACATTCCGAAATTCTGCGGGACGTTATCGCAGTTGTAGGGTCCGCGGGAGTCCAGGACGCGAAGGTGGAAGGTGTTCTTGTCGTAGGGAGACTGTCCGAGGACCCACGTGTGGTGGCCCCCACTCTGAATCTTCTTCCACGTCATGATTGCGGACAGAACCATCATCTGCTCTTTTGTCAGGTTGAACTTCATCATCATTTTCTCCATCATCTCCTTCTCGTTCATCATCGTGATGTTGTCATCTTTCATCATCAGCATCTCCACCATTCCTGAACGCATCATCCCTGAGCGCATCGTTCCATCATACATCATTCCTTCGTCCATCATCGCCATCATCTTGTCATCCATCATGTTCTTCAATTCGCCCAATCCCATCTTCTCCAGGAAGACCGACGTGTTGCACATCTTCTTCATCATCAGGATCAACGATATCGTCTTGATCCTTTTTTTTAGCTTGGAAGCCATTTTGGTGATGTTGTTCATTATCTCGTCCTTATTCATTCCTTCTCTCGTCATCATCGCTGCCTTCATCATCATATCCATACCGTCAGACATCATCATAGACATGGGACCATCGGTGCCCATCATGGCCCATCGGTCTCCAGCCATGCTCCCCGACCGCATCATATCTTCCATTATACCGCTCATGACGTCCATTCCCGGTTCGATCTCCACTTCATCTTCCATCATGTCGGTCATGCTTTCTTCCATTCCCATTCCCAACCCCATCTTTTTGCTCATCTTCATCATCATCTCCTTCATCTTCATCATCTTCTTTGTCTTCATCTTCTGCATATACATGTCGTCGAGCATGTACATGTTATTCATCTGGAGCTTAGTGACCATCTTCTTGAAGTTGCTAAGCATCATGTCAAACGTTGTGTTCTTCATGTCACCCATACCGCCCTCCATCCCCCCGTCCATTCCCTCGTCCTTCGCGCATGAGAAGTTGGCCATCATCATCGACAACATGTCCTTCACTTTCTCCGTGATGTTGGTCTTGCAGTCCATCAGCATCTCGCTGGTGACCTTGGTGTAGTTCATCTTAAAAGAGATCGCCTTCTTCACCAGCATCGTGATGTTGGCCTTTATCATCATCGACGTCTCGTCGTCCATCTCCATCATCCCTCTCTTGGCATCCATCATCGACATCATCATCGCCGTCTTGTTGCGGACCATCATGTCCGCCTTCTCCCCGAGCATCTTCATCATCATCGTCATGTTGTAGAGCTGTCCGGCCCGGTCGTGCTTGATCATGCAACCCTTGAAGACTACCATCGACAGGTGCTTCATCAGAATTTTCTTGGTGAAGAGGAGTCGTGGGAAAGGGTCGTCCAGGTACTGGGAGAATTCCTGGCCCAGAATGTAGGGTGGGGAGACCACCAAGCCTTTCGGAAGTCGCTGATTGAACTTGGGTGACATGAGTGCTACAAAGACAAGGGGAACAGGAATAAACTCAAAGCTATTTAGGGAAACCAAATAATCATATTAAAGAACATGCTCCACGAATCGTCAGACTTGGCATTGGAGTACGACTTATCGCAAAAATAATTCAAATTCCGTATCATGACTTTCGAGGAATCGGGCATTCTGCTTTTACGGTTTTATAAAAATGTTCATTAAATTAAAACAAATTGAGTGTAGTCGATCTTTGACGAGAAGAGAATTTGCCCCTTAAATTATAGTTATATCAATCATTCCAATCATTCGCTCTTATTCAGGCATCCATGATACACAAATCGGGGTGGACTTTAGATAATTATTCACTAACAACAATGATTGGATACTCCAGAGGGTGTTTCACAAGGATCTCATGATCCCATACCCACATCCAAGGGTCCTTTTGCTGGAAATAGGTACCCATGTCTAAGGATTTCGAACTTTAAATATTACATTTTTTAGCTGTAATATAATACTATGGCCGATCATTTTGCAGTTTCTTGATAAAATTCTTTATTAGTAAACTGTACCATACTACAGGGGCGGCGCCAGGGTATTTTCTTAGGGAGCGCGAAAGTGTATACTTTGAGGCCGCGCCCGAGCGAGGGAGCGAAGCGATCGAGCGGGGGAGGGTGTGGGAGGGGGGTGTCCCCCCTCCCACACCAGGGAGCTTTGTCGATTTTTACACTAGAATGGAGCTATCTGGTGCATATTGGAGGTGAAATTCTCAAATTTTCAAATGATAGAAAAACAGTGAATAGTCTTCAATTATGGTAAGGTAATATGCATAAATATGAATAATGCGAGCTTAAACTTTTAAGCAATTTCACATCGGAAAATTGCCATTTGTTTCAATATTATTGTATGGGTATATTCGTTTTATTACTTATGATATGGCGTTATGAAGGGTTATATATAAACACCCGAGGTTGTGAAGTATTATGTATGCGAGCGAGCGGAGCGAGCTTGAAAATTCTAGCAATTTCACATCGGAAAATGCCATTTGTTTCGATATTATTGTATGGGTATATTCGTTTTATTACTTATGATATGGCGTTATGAAGGGTAAACACCCGGGGTTGTGAAATATTATGTATGCGAGCGAGCGGAGCGAGCTTGACAATTTTAGGTATTTCCCATCGGCAAATCCCAACATCCCGGAGAAAATGAGGGAGAAAAGAGGGGAAAGGAATAAATGAAAAAAGGGACCCATGTCTAAGGGTTTTTAAAGAAAATGGGACCCATGTCTAGGATTTTTTAATGAAAAGGGGACCCATGTCTGAGGATCTTTCTTGAAAAAGTCACCCTTCCCAGCGGCACATCCCCGTATACCCAATATACGTGAGTACCCCCCCCCCCCCCCGGGCTCATGATCGGAACTTCCGGAATTGGACTTAAATGTAATATGGAAAGCCTTTACTTTCTAAATTGTTTAATTGTTAAACGAGTTCTTTAAATAGACCTAACATTTTGAGAAATATCATTAACATTTTCTTTTATCAAAGAGACTTCAAGTTATTGATGTAAAGTTATGTTGAAATGTTTAAAATAGCGCTTTTGGGGCTGTTGACAATCTATAATTCCGAAGCTACGTATGGCTTTATAAGTCCAACTTAGTGTTAAGTTCTACTTGGGATCTTTGTGAAACACCCCTGAGCTGTTTACTCTCAGTAAAATATATTCTCATCCTCTTCAACAGTATTGTTCCACATCATATCAGGTAGTTATATAACATTTATACTAGACACAAAATACGAGTTGAATAATGAACGTTAGGAGAATACCAATGATCCCCGGATTCGAACCCAAGTCCTCTGGATTGCTAGACATTTGCTCTACCAACTGAGTTAGAACGCCCTTGTACTGATTGTTCGTCCCTAAACCCCATTGCTCGTGATGATCGATTCATTAACAGTTAACAGTAAGTCAGAATTTCTCAGAAATGTGTGCATTACAACAAATCCGATTCGCGCATTTAGTCACATGATCTGACCAATAATTAATAGCAACGTTACAATTGATTGTAAGTCTTCCGGCAACGGGGCCCTAATGTTTTAACGGTGTTCTAACCCACCTGTTATTGGAACACCACGTGGAAGCTTGAAGTGAAACTGAATGACGTCCTCCAATTCCTTATTCAGCAACGCCTTGCCGAGTCTCGTCATCGTCTTGTTCACCTTGCGGACGGTCGACATCGAATCGGCCAGCTTGCAGATCAACTTCGGTTTCATCATGGACGACGACATACCGTCCCTCATCATCTCGTCGTCGGATCCTCCTTCGCCTTCCATGATTCCCTCACTCATCCTATCCGACATCATTCCCGGTGGAATGATGTAGAGATCGAAGCCTGGGCACATGAACGGCGCCTTAAAGCACGCGAGCGCGCACTGCTCCGCTGACGTCACAGTGAAGTTCTTCGCGACGGTGGACGGCTCAATGGCCTGGAAGAGGCGGACGTTGTATCCCTTTAGCGCGCCGTCTGCAAGTGAAACACATAAGGTAAGTATAACTAGAACATACTCCATGTACATTTCATAATATATAGTGCGAACCATGAAACAGATTGGGAAAGTATGACACGTTTTTCTAGCGACATCTTTCTCTTTATATCTTGACCAAAACTGCAATAATTATTATTACTAAATATTGTACAAAACTTATTAAGCGGCGGCTCGCAGATGACGTCACAATCGGCAGGAAAATAATATGAACGCGACTCCCCGCGTTCAGTCATCAAGCTCAAACAATCACATGCATTTTCTGAATTATTCGTCAATAATGCACTATTTTGGTGTTTTTTAAAAATCGTCAACTATTATTTTAAAAAGAACATATTTCCAGGGTTGAATCCCCAGTTCTACAATGTTCTAAGAGCTTTTAAAATCTCTCAACTCACCACAGAATTTTTCGTCTACGCCCAGCGTGCAGTCCATCTTTCCATCACACCGCTGTTCTTCGGGAATACACCAGCCATCGCCGCACGAAAACTCCCCGTTCCCGCACATCATGTTCTCTGTAAACAAATTGGCAAATGAAAAAAAACAATAAGCAAATTAGTTAACAATTGACAAACATGCATACAATACATAAAAAACAATCTAAGAAAATCATCAACTGTACGGTAAGCTGTGGTAATGATACTGCGGAAGTTCTTTTTTTTTTTTTTTTTACCGCACATCTGTTCTTTGGAATACTACTGTCGCACAGATGCTCAACGTACCTTTAATGAAATGTCTTCTTTAAATCATGAAAACAAACAAATCATTCGGAAATAATATCGCTAGTGATATTCGTTTGTCTCGCAATGTATGGTCAACAAGGAATCTAAAAGATCACGACGTTTCGTGCGCCGCTGCAACACTTCGTCAGGTGATTCGTCAGGTATCACCTGACGAAGTGTTGCAGAGGCGCACGAAACGTCGTGATTTTTAGATTCCTTGTTGACCATACATTGCGAGACAAACGAATATCACTAGCGATATTATTTCCGATACTATATCCGCAATGAGTAATATATTTAGCAAACAAATCATTATTTGTTATTTCACAAAATTATTTCCAAGTACATTTACATTTAAAGATGTAAAATCTTATCCCAGTACAAACTTGTCTTATTTGTACCAAATCTCGCCGCACACAAATTCGCCGTTTCTGCATTACGTCTCAGTAAATATTCAACAAACAGGCAAGCATACCTGGACAAAGTAACGAACAAACAAACAAACAATTTAAAAAACAAGCAAATGTCTTTGCTGCCGTCCCATCATGCCGTCGTTAATGTTTGCGATGAACGTGATATATGGCTTTTAGAGCTAGCTCCTCATCACATCTAAGCTCATAAGGTAACCATGGTAATACCCCCGTCATACCGTAAAAGTGTGTATATATAATATTTGCATGCTCACTCATCATTGGTCCCATGCCGTTGAAGATGGGTTTGAGCCAGTCGCCTAGCTTGAACAGGTGGGTGTAGACACCGAGCGAGCCCTCATGCAAGCACCCATACGGCATGCTCGCCAAGCCCACTAGGTACCAGCGGCCGTCCATCTGTACCGAGAGGGGGGCACCTTTGTCACCCTGTAATACAAATGAAACGGTTATAATTAATATACAATAAACAGCCATCAATTAACTTGTAAGAATGAAAAGGGGATTTGGAGACTACAGACTGGTGAGCCCTCATACATG
>JBAMJV010014388.1:0-26318 GCA_037951105.1 Echinarachnius parma
CCTGAACAAATTAGGGCTTGAAATCTCTTTTTCGTGGAGTTATAGACCTAAAACTAATAAACCGTCGTCCAACGTTTCATTGTGCATTATACTTGTATTCACCTGGTGAGAAAGTTCGCACACGGATTCCACGGACAAATAACAAACTAAACCAAATAACCAAACCTCGCTTAAACTGACTACATGTTATTATATATTCTTTATTTTTGAGATCTTTTTCCGTGACATACCTTTACAAATGTCTGCTTCACAATACCTTTACAAGAATAAGTACAATATTGTTGTAATATTATGCTAAATCAGTTAAACTCCTTTATTGACCGATATATAGTTTGATGGAGGGACGAATTCGTTTTTCATTCGTAGAATCCGAATTATAGGGCTGTTCGATCTGATTTTTTGTTGTGTGTGTTACTTTCATCCCCATCCGTCAACTGGAAATCAGACGTTTTGTAATAGAGGGACTGTCCCTTTAATTAACACTGATTGTGGGACTATATTATACGATATTTTCAACATATTGATTAGAAAATACGTCTGTAAATAAAGGAGAGTTATACCGTGTAACACATTTGAAATTGTACACTTTAAAGATATTACTATGATGTGCTCTTTAAAGACATGCCCTACACCTCATCGTATGCACTATTTATTGAACGAACAAAACAATTAAGCCACGTAAAGCATTTGTCTTTGATATAAGACATTCCCCACTGTATTATCGTAACAATAACCATTTTTGTGCTAGATCAGTAGGAACTGGGTTGGTCTAAATCTTTACAATCGAGTTTTCAAGAATACATAGTTAATTATATGCATAATTATAAACTATATTCATACTTAATAATACTAAATTATGCAACCAATTTATACCATGTACGTGAATGCATTTTTGTATTCATAACATATTGTCTTTATCAGCTACACTACTGATATTTTATATATACGGTTTATAAAAGTCGAAACGAAAACAACAACTTTAAATGCTTATCCAACTAGCTACGTATACCAAGTTATGCAAATAAGTAAAGTACCAGTCACACATTACCGGATAGCGTTACCAGAAATTGTGGAGGAGGGGGGGGGGGGGGGGGGGGTCTTAATCCCCCAGCCTTATTAGGGTTAAAGGTTCCCTGACATGCATGTTGACTTCAGCTTATCTCAGTATACACATCAAATATTTCTAAACTGTTTGACCATAATACGTTTGTTTTTTAAGTTTTTTAAAATAAATTTTGTTTCTTCATATTGAAAATCCCCACCTCTAAAAAGACTCTCTAGAGAGAAATCCCACCTGTGACATCATCTGTCAATCACTACTCAGTTACTGACAAAATAAAAAAATACACAGTTGAATGCACCTTCGCCCAAGCTGAGTGCCAGCTTACAACAGCATCACATGTTTGAAACAGTTCTAACTGACACACTTTCAATTTTAAAGCGATTCATTAACTTTATAAAAAAAAAAATACACGGAGCTTTTACACTTTTTTTCTACCTTGTTGTTTGGCATATAGTAAGAGAATACAGTCGAACCTGCTAATGCGACCACCTGTTTATAGCTACCACCAGTCTGCTCATAACGACCGCTCTCTGGTCCTCCCCTGAAAAATCATGTGTTAAGCGACCTGCGTAATGCGACCACCTGCCTAACGCGACTAGCGACCACCCTATTTGGGTCCCGACGTACATATAAATCTGTGTATAGCGACCACAAAATTAGCGCTTGAGCTGCGACCAAGGCATCAACTCGGTCGCCTCTGGTCACTCAAGGCTCCAATCCTGAGCAGGTCATTGCATAAAACAATAAACTTCAGACAGCTTATAGATTGACTTTTGCTGGTCACCTAGCTATCACATTTCGATTCAAGTATTTTAGTCTCTATTATATGCGATTGAATATTCCAAGGTCATTATTACATCGAGTATAAGGAATTCGACAGATCTTCGTATATATTTTTAAAACGTAGTTTCAGTACATAATTATAAATGATAATTATATGTGTATAAAAGAGTGAACATTTATTAAAATAATTATAAGTATCATAAAATCGCGTCCTTCTATCTGATGTTTGAACAGCTGGTTAGTTTCTCAACAATTGCGCGGAGTACTATTTACTGAGTATTAATAATTTATTACGTGGATGTGGTTTGGCAAAATAGTCTCGTTGGCACTTAACCAATTTAATCAATCAGTCCTAGGCCCCGTTGCAGAAAGAGATACAATCGATTGTAAGTTACAATTGATTGTAAATCAGAAAATTTACGCGTTTCAACCAATCAGATTTGCGCATCTAAAATACGTGTTCTGACTTACCATTAATTGCATCTTACAATCGATTGTATCTCTTCCTGCAACGGGGTCCTGAACGGGTTTAAGAGTATTGTACGATTTTAATAGTTAGAAATGTGGTAGGAGTCTATTTTAAAGGGATCTGGTAACATTGTCCAAATCCTCACAATCAAATTGTAATGGTGGTGGTTCCCTCATACCTTGCTGTATTCGTATTAACAATAGAAGCATGGGACAGGTTTCGGTTTTTCGAATTTCCCTTTCGTTAAAAAGATATTTAAGATTGAGGTGTTCATATGTTAAACTGTCCACTGGACACGTGCGTGTACAGATGCCAATTAATTACACATGTGCATATAGGCACAATATGCGACCAGAAATTCAAAATGGCCAATATCGGAATTCGGGTACTTCACGCGAACGATCGTGATAAAATCAGATTTTGGTTTTCTTTGTTTTTATGAGATTTAACATTATTTTGTTTTCTAATAAAATTTCACTTATCGCTCTCAAGATCATTACAATGGAATTGGTATATGATTACTTTTGGGGGAAAAAAGTTTACATGCCAAGTCAGAAAAGCCGATCGGTCAACCCTCATTAGGACATGAAAGGCACTGATAAGTTATTGCATGGAACATGCAGTGCATGCTAGGGCGAACATGCTCTTTTTGTACCCTTGTCTTTTGTTTATCTCCTGTAAGCTGATCAGTGATTGACAGATGATGTCATAGGGGGGATTTTACTCTCGAGATTAAAGCAAACTCTCACATGTCTTTAAATATACAAAACATATTGCGGTCAAATGGTTTACTATTACTGGATGTGCACACTATTACATATATTACAGGGAACGTTTAATTGAACCACACATATGAATTTGTAAAATACAATTGACCATACTTTTATATTATGTTAGAATAAAATATTTATGTTTGAGCATTGTTTGTCTACATCGTATATAGGTGTATCATGTTGCCAGTTCTACTGACATTTATATATACATGCATGGTTATCACGGATACAGAATAAACTACCCAACACAAGATGATTAGAATATAATATGTATCAAGAGATTTCCGAACTAAGTGACAATAGTAAGATCAAATACTCGATCCCACGAAACAACAAATGCATCAATATAGTAATACACATATCATCATGCGTGCGTATTTTGTTTAGTATGAATAAGAAACATCACGTATTTACATTATGAAGTCATAAGTTCAATATATTCTAAGAATCGGTTCAATTACAACTCGATAAGAAGTGTTCAAGACATATCTTACTTTTTAGTTTTAGGGAATATATGCAAATACATTCGTTCGTAAATATATACATGATACTAATCTACAAACCGTTTTTGTGTACGTATATACATTATATATACATTTCAAAGGGACTAATTACAGAATTGGTTGCCCAGTCTAACCAACCAAAACGTCGAGCCTAAATTATAATGTGTTAACATGATACATATACCATGTACACTGGGCATCTGCTGATAATAATAACTAGTGTGCAATAATTACTTTCATATTTAACATGACGACATTACAAATGGAACTTTTATTGCAACATGTGAAATTTGTATTATAATGTTTGGGTTTGGTTTCTCGGAAACTAAAGAAACGTTAAAGGGGTAGTACAGTTTTGGTAAGGCAAAAAGCGCGGCCATTAAAACACGAGAGGGCGCACTCTAATAAGGCATTGGTTTCAACCATTTTTCATACAACATTATGCATTTGATGTTTTGTTGAAATAATGATTAAATAGAGAGATCATCAACAACTATTTAAAAACCGCTTTTGAACATTTTTGAACAAGTTAGCATTTTTTTCAAAAAAAACATCGTATTTATTTGGAGCCCAAATACGATCGACCCAATGTCACGGGCCGGAGGAGCCCGGGTGGTCAATCCGACTCGTGAATAGTACACGTCACACACAGACGCATACATCATCAAAACAAAACTAACAAAACCAACCAATAATCAAACAATCAAACAAAACGATCAATTGGTAAACAAACACACTGGCTAAGACTACTTCAGACCAATACGCAAAATGACTATAAAGTAAGACAGAGTGTATAAGGTGAGCTGGTGCTATAATTAAACAAATACAAATAAAATAATTAAGGGCTCACAATTGGCACCATAAATAATCGCTAACCGAATTCGATTAACAAACAATCATCAATCATAGAACATAAAATCAATTAATTAAACACTTTACATTTCTTTGGGGTAAATACTTTTGTGTAAATTCAAATCTTAACCTAAATGGAATTTTGCAAAGAAAAACCGAAAGATAACAAAACGTGAATCCTAACCATCTGGCCAGACAGTGAAATAATACCCGCGAGAAATAAATCAATAAAACCTGAGATCTCGAGTCCACGTTATCGTGATCGTCGCCAGAAGACTAAGTCGTCATCGTTGTCGATGTACGTTCCGTAGTATTGCTTGTGCGCGTCCCACAGTGCATCGGCGATGTAAGCGGGTGTAGCACCTCCGGGACCAACGCGGTTGCAGATGGCGATCGAGTGGACAGCGATCCGACATCGGACGGTCTACCTCGTCGACGACGCCTTCGTCAGGAAGAGCTGCATGGCCTTGGTTACGGCCTGGCCCTGAGACCCTATATATGGAAAGTTTCAATTATGCACGATATTCACTATAAATATATTGCCAGAGCCTTTAAAGTAAGCAAGTGAACAAAATCTTTGTACATTTGTATGTCCATCCAAATCAACAAAAGTAAGCACTAAATATAAACTCTTGTGTTCACATCGTCATTCATAATTGAATATTCAATCCAATAACATCGCTAATAATGCGTACATAATATGTCTAACATCAACTTATATTTCATACAATATTTGTAAGCAAACTTATATTGGCAATTAAAAATAGCATTTCTCAAAATATCTTAAACTATAACAAAACTACAAAAGTAGATAACAAATTTCAAGACTTACCACAAACTGTGGGAAATTATATCTAACTGAACAGAACTGTCTGTAACACGTCCGTTTCTGTTGCCAGACAAAATCAAACTGATTCCACAATCTAGCCCGCGAAAACGTATACCTAAAATACATCAATAATACAGCTATTGAGATATTACCCTAACAGTAACGGGCGTTGTTAAACATGGTTAATTCATGAAGTTCAAATTGAATATGAAAGACATATTACGTAATCAGTAAGCAACAGTATTCATAGTATAATCACGTAATAATGAATATTCATGTTAAGCATGACGACATAGCATATCTAATGAGACACGTGATTCTATAAACCAATCATAAATTAACGAGTGTATCCACGTGATCGTAATTAACCAATAAAACATCAGTAATAATACCACAATAATGTAAATGCATCTGGCGCCATCTGCGTCAGGATAAGATACAACTCTACTCGTGACATTACCCCCTATTTCAAGAACATACACATATATTTGTATGGAACTCAAAATATCTAAAACAAATACAATACCGTTGTATCGACCTGCTTTTAATCATCTTACATTATGTGCATTTTCCAAAACTAATATTTTCTCATTACTAAACATTTTAAGCATATACATGATTATTATATAATACTAGCAAATTACCCGTCACCAGATCTTTGAGTAAGATAATGTTGTATGTTGTATATTTGTATTTCGTTATTTTTTGTATCTATCCTGTAAAAAACATTTGGTCAATTAATGGAATCTCTGTTTGAATGGTTATGATATGATTTAATAAGTGTATAATTAAAAATACAATCTCATATTCACAGGCATATGCGTACACGGGGGGGGGGGGGGGGGGGGGGGGTTCAAATTTCACTTTGATGAAAAAGGGCTGTTTTGGGGTTTCCCCCCCCCCCCTCAAAAACATATTCACGGACACCATGAACCCCCCTCACAAATTCTTCACCGACACCCCCGCCCCCTTTTGAAAGAATCTTCACCAGTACCCCCTCTCGAGAAAATCTTCATCGACACCCCCCTCGCGTCGAAAAATATTCACCGACAACCCCCCCCCTCGAAAAATCTTCTCCTACACCCCCACCACCCCCCTTCGAAAGAATCTTCACTGTTACTCCCTCTCAATAAAATCTTTACTGACACCCCCCTAGAAAATTCTTCACCGACAACCCACCCCCCCTTTCAAGATTCTTCACCGACACCCCCCCCCCCCCCCCGGTGGTGATTCAATCTCATATTCAAAGGCATATGGGTACCCGGGTTGGGGGGGGGGGGGTGAGGACACCCACCCCCCTTACAAATTCTTCACCGACACTCTCCCTCGAAAATTCTTCACCGACAGCCCCCCCCCCCCCCCCCCCACTCGAAATACTTGACCGACACCTGACCCCTCAAAAATGTTGGTTGAGGAAATAACCACCCCCCCCCCCCCTCAAAAAATATTCACGGACACCCACTCCCCTCACAAATTCTTCAGCGATACCGAAAGAATCTTCACTGGTACCCCCTCTCGAAAAAATCTTCACTGACACCCCCCTCGAAAAATCCCCCACCCCCCATCGAGATTCTTCACCAACATCCCTCCCCCCTTCGAAAATTCTTCACCGCCCCCCCCCCCCCCACGAAATATTTGACCGACACCACCCTCGAAAATTCTTCACCGACACCCCCCTCGAAATACTTGACCGACACCCCCTCGAGTTACTTGACCGACACCCCCCTCGAAATACTTGGCCAACACCCAGCCCGTTGAAAATTTTGGTTGACGCAATAACCCCCCCTACCCCCCCCCCCCCCCTTGTAAAAACCCTAGGTATGCTGCCAGCGATCACATGTCAAACAATAAACAGTATTAATTAAATCGTTGTCAAGTAGATCAATAACCCTAATTCCTTGCTCTTCTTGTTTACACGTTATTTACAAAAAGCACACATTTTTTATACTTCAGTACAACAAAGTATGCACTTCGAGCAAACATTTACAATTAGCCTGTATTCAGAAAATTAAACCAGTGACAGAGAGAAACCTATTTTGGTAGCCGTATACCCTGTTTTGCCAATTTTGCGAATATCGTGTTGAAAATGTGAACAAAAATCACCGATCAAATTCAGTCATGCATATACGGACATGTACAATCACACGAATGTGTGTACAATGTAGTAGATTGTGCGTTGACAATGCACAGATGCCGGACCTACAATATTCCGCTACCCTGTATATAGTCTATGCAAATTCCCCGCCCGACGGTCGCTTTCGCTTTTGGAATGTACCGTCCGTTTCTTGATAGAAATACATATATTTCATCAGATTTGTTTTAATTCTATTCGAAAATCAGTCATTACAATTTTTAAATCCATATTATTTAAAAGTTTGAAAAACAACAATTCGCAAGCAAATTACGATAGTCTTAATTCAGGCGCACACAGCGGCACACGTGTTATTTCCGATTTGACAGGCATACGATAATGTGCGTAAGTAATTTACAACGTATCGATTCCAGGCTGAACAAAGACTACATAATGAAAGGTCATTTCAGCAACACACTTTTCACGGTACTTCCGTCGCAAGCATGTGTGATGATCAGCGCTCCACGCGACTGCATGGCAAATGAACGTGGAATATTGGCCGATTCATAACTGACCACTGGTCAAACTGACCCCGACCTGACCCAGACCACAAACCTCTATGGGTCATCACCAATCACTACCCAAAGTTTGATGTTGGTGCCTCAATGCACTACGAAATGCATAGATGGACAGACAGACAGACAGACAGACAGACATACATGATCGGCTACTTTAGTATAGTAGATATTAACCATTCACAATTAAAATCATTGCACTTGGCTATATAAACATGACCAAAGCCCAATTAACATGCTAGTGGAATTTAACATCATTTATTCCAAACACCGACTCAAAAGTCTACCCTTCTCTTATCCTGTTCCTTGATGACCCGAACTCTAAAGTGGTATGGCTGAAGGGCAATGGCCCAGCGCAGGATGCGATTGTTTGTATATTTTGCGTGCGCAATGTATGCTAACGAATTATAAGCTGTCTCAACAACAGATTCAGTGCCACATAGCAGGACATCGAATTTTGTTATTGCCCATGTGAGGGCAAGGCACTCGCGCTCGATCACGGAGTATGCGCGTTCGTGCTGCTTGAGCTTTCGACTAGCATAGCTGACGGGAAACAGGACCCCGTCTTGCTCTTGCATCAGTACCGCTCCGATACCGATGTCTGATGCGTCTGTCCGCACGATGTATGGCTTATTTGAGTCAAATAAGATCGGAGCAGAGGAGAGGCGTTGCTTAAGCGTTCTAAATGCCCGATCCTCGTTTTCTCCCCATTTTACCTTTGTTGGAGCCCTCTTTTTTGTCAAATCTATCAATGGGGCAGCAATGGCAGCGTAGTTTGGTATGTATTTCTGATAGATTCCTGCCATTCCCAAAAATGATCGGACTTCCTTTTTTGTTGTGGGGATTGCTGCTTTCATCACAAAGGCAATGTCTGCCTTCAACTGATTGCATGAATCATCTTGTTCAGATACGACTGCAACTGAGCTAAGATGAGCTCTAGCTTCTGTACCGTGATGTTCATGAGAACCCTTCTTGAGCAAATCTTCATGCAGGGTTTGTTGGCATGCGTCGCATAATGCACAATATCTTTTCACGTCGTCTTGCACCCCTGGCCAAAAGAAATGACTAAGCACTCTATTCAATGTTTTCTTTGTGCGCAAGTGTCCTGCAAGTGGTGAACCATGTGCAACAGAAAGGACCTTATCCCTAAAATCCTTCGGCACTACGAGCTGTTTGTAAATCTTTCCATGTTCCAGCTGCGGTGAAGAATATTGCCTATACAAAAACCCATTTTCTGTGAAGTAATGGGACTGTGCTCCCTTCAATCGTGTCTTCACATCGGCGGTTAATGCAAGCTTACGCGCAGATTCGAGTGAGCTATCGCTTTGCTGTGCCTGACGAAGAGCAGTACCAGTAACTATGCTATCCAACACATCATTTATATTCATCTTTAATGGAGAGTGTAATTTATCACATTTCACACGCTGCTGCCTAGTTTCTACTGCTATGGCTTCCTCAGAGCCTATTTGCTGCTCATGCGAGTTTTGTTCACCTGGCAAGTGAGGATATACGATCGGATATATTTATTGATATTTCAGCCATTTCTAATCCGATTTTGACCAAATAAAGTTTATTCTGCCATTAAAATTGCATGTTCTTTCAAATTCGACACTCAGTTTTTCATTACCTCACGAACAAATTGTGTTGTGCAGCGCCCTCTCTACCAAAACTGAACTACCCCTTTAAAGGTAAAGTTTAGTTTTGGTTTAGATGGCGCTTCAAGATTAATTTGTTTGTGAAGTAATGAAAAAATAAGTGTAACATTTGAAAGGGCAAACATTTTTAATGACATAATCAACTTCATTTGTGACCTTACACCACAAAAAGACCAATAAGTCGAGAAAACTGATTTTGCTGATTTTCATATAACATTAAAATAGAAGTGATTACCTTTAAAATGGTATATAATTTGTCATATTTGGACTAAGCAAACCCTTTCAAAATGAATGCCAAATATATGGAATATGGTTGATGCATTTTTAAAATAAGGGAGAAACGGGCCGTTTAAAAGATTTGTGTCTATTCATGGGCTGTAATAAGATTACATTTATTAAATTAAAAATTAATATTTAAACATGATTTCTGACGCTCAAATTTTTTCAGAAGGTAGATTAAGATATGTTTATTCAGAAAATAAGAAAATCCTAAATCACATATTTAAAAACAAAATTGACTATTTTAGCTAATAAAAGAGAAACTACCACAGCGACATAACGGTCGCTTTGTGGTGTAAGGTCACATTTGATCCAAATCGGTTCAGAAACAGCTGAAATATCCCAAAATATATCTGATTGGCATTAATGTGGGGGACCAATTTTTATTGAATAATTTAAGAAAATATCTTTAAATCATACACATATCTGAAAACTACCAAAAATGGTTTTAAAATAGTTTTGTTACTATACATCACATAAACATATTTTGATTTAAAAATGGTTGAAACTTGAGGTGTCTGGAGGGCGCCTTCTTATGTTAACTGTTTTTTTGAATGAAACAAGCCCTGTTACCTAGCAGTTTGTATGTGTTTCTACCATTCAAGCATCCTTGACATATAATTGTTAGTTTTTAATGACAACTGACAAGCTTTAGTTACTAAAAATAATTTGTTTGACCAACTTTACATACCATAATTATAGAAAGTATATAACCACCTTTTCATATATCAACATACAAGTTCTACGATAATTACACATATCATCAACTATATCAACGTTTCTGTTACCTTACATTAACATCAAATTATAACATTGCATTAAGATCAAATGCGAAATATTTAAACATCTGTTGATTGAATCATATGTATACCATTATTATGCTGTAAAGCGGTATAATGATATATTATACAAATTGTGTAAAATAAGAAATGGAACTAAAGACAGCACATTGTCTTCTCGATACAATTGATAGGTAAATAATGAGAAACGTGTTTACCCATCACTGTACTATGTGATGAACATTAGTCTGTCTGTCAATTTTTCAGTATATAGGCCAACAGCTCTTTTTTTTTGTAGAGAAAAACTAATTATTATCTCTTCATGAGCATTACAAACATAGTTACAAATACAAATCCTGTTCCATGACTTAAATAAGTCCAATTCTAAATCATGAAGACATAACACATTTATTTTTCTATACTTGTTGTGAAACGCTTGAAAACTAAATCTATTTTATACAAACTTACATAGTAACTTTATATCATTGAGCATTATCACGATTTTTAAGGGTATTACTCGCTGTATGATCATGAAAAACATGCTAATGCTAATACATGATATGATACTACATCACTTATTATAATAATGTATAAAGTCACAAGAGATCGCATCAATAATTTGAATAATGAAGGATACATAAAATATGAAATTAAAGCAAATATTGTGGTATGGTTCGAACTATAAGGTATATTACACATTGAATTAATAATAAATTCAATAAATTCAATAAATTAAAGAGTCTTGTGTCTCATCATCACATCTACGAAATATTGTTTCAATGGGATCTATACATGTATAGTTTATCATTATAGTGTATACTTTAGGTTTTAATGACTCGATTATAATAAAGTTTAGGTTTAGAAAATGGAATAAAATCAAAACGTGGTAACTTCAAGGGATAGTTGAGTTCTGGTAGAGAGAGTACAGTTTTAGTCAAACTGAATTTTAGCAACCAAAACCTGCACCATTACATTACAAACTAATAGTTACAACTCCACCATGCTTAAAAGGAATACAAACATTACAAATGACTAAGTAAAAAGCCTGTTATCATTCAAAAAGAGCTGTTTAAACGAAAGAGGGCGCTTTCAAAAACGAATTTGTTTAAACCATTTTGAATAAAATATTGTGCATGTGATGTTTTGTTGAAATAGTGATTAGATAGAGAGATAGTCAACAACTATATAAAAACCTCTTTTGAAAATGTTTGAAAAGAGGAAGCATTTTGAAACGAATTTTAACGGCTGGTCCAAAATTATCGAATACTTGTGGGGCCCCACATTTATTACAAATTGTTATGTTTATGGATATTTCAGCCGTTTCTGAACCGATTTTGAAAATTAAAGTTTATTCTGCCATTAAAATTGTATGCTTTTTCAAATTTGACACTCAGTTTTTCATTATCTCACAAAAAATTATTTTGTGTAGCGCCCTCTCTATCAAAACTCAACTATCCCTTTCAGTACTCAATAAATGCAAACAATACATGTTTGATATACAATAACATCCCAACTGTTTTGCATATTTACAACTTCACTATCAATTACACAACATTTTAATATGGTTCCTACACATTAAGAGTCAACCATTATATACACCGTATATGTATAACACAATACCACGGTCAGTCAGTGATGCTTACACATTGAAACACGGGAATGACAGTAATACTTACTTTCCAATAATTATATGCAAACTCTGTAAGAAACAATACTTTACACATCTTTCTAAGAGTTTTTTTTTTTCAATGATAATTATTGTACCAAAATAAGGAATGTTTCACATAATCTCCTTGAAATCAAGAAACTTTGTAAATGCAGACATAATCATATTTTATAATTGGCGCATAATGACTTACGTCAATGCAATGGTAGATTAAAATAATATTTTTGATTAATTTACTTACAAAACTAACATTCACGTTTCTGTCTCATGCGTATCATGTGAGGTGGGAATATAATGACGAGAGTTGTTTCTGATGCATTTGATAGTACATTATTTACAGGAGTAGACAGACTGAGATCATCATTATTCTCTGGTCATAGAGCAAACATAAAAACGCTTCGTAAACAAAAGTAATGGAATTACGAGTATGCCTTATTAGCACTAACTTAATACGCTTATACAAACATTATACATCGAAGGGATGGTACAGTTTTGGTTAAGAGGACGCTTTCACAAACAAAATAACATTTGTGTGGTAAAACAACTAATTGAAATTATATTTAAACAAATTACGTGATTTTAACGACAAGATAACATTTGTTTGATCATAATGGGTTCAGAAACAGGTGAAATATCCGTAAATATATCCCATTGGAATTAATATTGGGCCCAAACATTTATTCGATAATTTAAGAAAATATATATTATATATTATAATGCCTACATATTTTCTAAATTTACCAAAGGGGCTTATGAATTATTTTTGATGATCAGTTTCTCTCTATTGAAATACTTTTTTCACCAAACATTCACATTCACATTTGTTTTTTTAATAAGAAATGGTTAAAACTCTCAGGTGTCTATAGAGGGCGCCCTTTCGTGTTAACGGCTATTATGTAATAAAAAAACAGCCTTCTAACATAGCCGTTTATGTTTTTTCTACCATTCGAGCATGGTTGAGTCAAAACTATTCATTGTTAATGGTATTGTACAATATTTAGTTAATACAATTCAGTTTGACCAGAACTATTCTGTCCACTTAACTTTGAATTGATAAACAGTAAGTGAACTGGTTTGACATACATATACAATCATATAAGTAAACAGGTTAAATGTTAATTAAACTTCATTTCAATTTCACAATCAATTTCTGTTGACAATTATTGGTTCTGAGCAATATGTATTTAACAAAACATAAACAAGACGCCTCATGACTATAGTATTATTATCTCTACAAATAATCAACGTACATTTATCTTTCTTTCTGTATTACGCAATTAATCAATACGTTTAACATGTTTCATATAATACAATCGATACAGGCTCATTGACGGGTGAAGAGTGACAATTGCATATACATTTTTTCTAGTTTGTCCATAAATTACGATATATACGACAGAGGATATTATAGGGAATCGTACACATCCCTATTTAAAAGGAAAGCAGACTCATACATGATCTACTTGACATATACTTAATTAAAATGTTCAACTGTTAACTCCATAGTAACATTCAAAGTCGAAGTTTATACGTCTCTTCACCCGAGGGTTTTAGTTTATCAAAAATTTGAAATTTGATAGACATGCATGGTACTGTGAACATGTTAAAACCATAGCGAAGTTGTAGATCTATCTCTGTTGAGGGAGCAGGCAGAATTCCGGTCTGGGAAGTCTTGCACAAGTCAAACAATCACCAGAAAAAAAATTGAAGATCAAACAGTGACAGTCCTGTCTATCTATGTATTAACTTACTTGGCATACCAGGCTGAAGAAAATCATCTCCTTGAATGCTCTTCTTCGTAAACTGAGCACATTCAAGTGGGAAACAAACCCAACAACAGCTATAGCTACTGCTTTGGCTCTCTAAATTTGTTGCTATGCTGTAGAATATGCCTGTCCCGTATGAGAACGCTCATCACTTGCAAACGATTGATCTATCATGTCTGTGTGCTGAACACATGCTGCCCTTACATGCATTAAACCAACCAGGACTTATTACATATATCTGCTCTCTGCCATTGCAACCCCCTGAAATTAGGAGAGCTAGCCAGAATGAACGTTTAAGACATCCCCTCCATGACCATCTCCATCATTCCCAGCACCGTAAGTTACGGACAAGCTTCCTTTTTTCTCTTGATCCCCAGTGTCTATGAGAATGCTCAAACTCTTGGAAGCGAGACTGGTCAGGAGTAGACGCCATAAGACAAACGTATGACTATACAGCTGAGCCATTAGATAAACTGCCAACAGGATTCAACCAACTCTAGATGACTTGGCGCAGCCCGACTATACTTCGGACAGGCATGGGAAGATTCAAGTCCAACATGCTGAATTGGGATATCTCGAAAGTGCAGCATTGTCTTTGGTTGTTGTATCATAACATTGCGAATGGCCCATCATTTGACGACCTTTAGAAGAGAGAGAGCTCAACTTGCTGTACATGTGTACGAAAGTATAATGGTCCAGTCATGAAGACATTTGAGAAGGAGAAGGGAGGTGGGGGGAACTGGGAGCGCCAACTTAACAGCTGGGCTATAATTGGGGATTCGGTTAAACTAAATTGTCTTTGTCATGGTTCAATAGTGTGTCCACACTATGTAGTGTGTCCACACTATATTATAATTTTGCATCGCAGTTTGTTTCTGATATCATGTCTTTTACATGTATCATCGGACCTCAGTGTTGAGTATAACATTTTAAATTAGAGAAATAATGATCCCTGTACACTTTGCAATGTCTGAAGGACAGATTGTGGTATTCTTAGATTTGTCATACGAATTGGCGGATTTACGTTCATGGGCACTTGGCAGTACTGGGTAAGACCCTGAACATACCCATCATGGCTTAGGGTACCGGCGATAGCTCCAACATCCGCAGGGGAGAGGCATGCGGCGATATGTAGACTCACTGTAGACTTGAAGAGAGTAGCACAAATTCCAACGGCGTTGGCGCAGACCCAAAGAGGAATCTCGGGAAAGGGGAGCTGATCAGTTCCAGTACCTCTGAAGTATGGAATTACCAAACCATCGGCAGAAACCTGCAACATAGATTCGAGCCGTCTGAGTTCAATATGGGCGGATTCACCGTTTAGAACTGGCGAGAAAACCACGTTCGGCGTCATCGTGAAATCGTCCGGTAAGACATTGAACTCATTTGGTAGCAAGGGTCTCACGGGTCCGGAATACTGCACGTTGGATATATGGATCGTGCCGGTGGCGATACCATAGACAACCGTGGCATCCACAGCGCAACCCCAAGGGGAATAACACTCGATCGCATCAAGGTCATCCGTCATATAATAGATCTTGCTCGGAACAAGCTGGCGTGGATCGATTCGCCCATGTGCAACCAATGTGATCCTCACGATACCTTCGCCCTTTTCACACTTATACTTGTGTATTATTGATCGAAAGTTACGGAATACTAGCGCGATTTCGTAAGCGTACCGATTCAGGTTGACATTTTGCAGGGAATTAAAAGCCGCCTGCCATTCCTTCGTGGAATTTAAAAGAATCCAATCGAATATTTCCTTCGCGTCGTCATCAGTGGCATGAGATTTTACTGCAACCTGTTCCAATCGTTCTTGAAATTGCTTTTGTTTCTCCCTCTTATACCTTTCAGACTCCTCCCTGAAAAAGAAGACGAAAAACAACAAAGAATATCTTCAAGTTAATTTCACTAACAATGCTTTTACAGTCGTCAAAACTCAACGGGAGAATGCTTCTTTCTGCTTCCTTTGTGTGTCACTAAGACATTTTTGCAGGAGAGAATCGTGAAATAGTAACAGCGAAAAACTATTTTCTGTTTCAAATCAATGTAAAAAGGCTCAGTCATATGACGTGCGGATCGTCTAAAAAACATCGATGTTATAAAGATCGATCGATGTTAGAAAGATGTAAATCGATGTTGAAAATGTACGTGAATTCAGGTGTGTTTGTGTGTGTATGGGAATACAATGATAGAAAGGTCCATAAGACATACATCGATGTGAAAATATTCTGTCATTGGTGAGTGTGTTGTTGTGTGTAAGTACATTGATACGAGCTTTCGCGGTGTGGTAGAACAACGTTGGACCTTTATTTCTATATTTCTTTAAAATGTGTACAAAGTCATTGCAATGAGTTAGCGAATATCACTTTACATTTTTGATCATCACTTGGCCATATAATATCCATTTAACATAAAATGTTCACACATTACTCACTGGACATATCAGATCACAACAATGTACATGTACATTCTATTAACCATTCATCACTTTTTGCACATTTTAATAAAGTTACCAGATCCCTTTAAAAGTGTTCTTCTAACCTGACTCTCTTGAGAAATTCTTCCACATCTTCTGCTTGTTTATGTAGATTCATGGCCAACTTTCTAAGAGAGTCGGCAGCCTTAGAGGGTGATCCTTTTGCGAGCTGGATCGAAGAATCCACGAGGGTGTATATGTCGATGACTAAAGCTGCAACGATAGTCACTGCTGTAGATAGAAAATGCCAAAAAATGAAACGTTTTAATATCTTATTTGTATTTAGATTCAAGGTTCACAATTTTGCTTATCGGAACATGTTAATTCTTATCAATATACTAACATGACTAAACATAAGACAGAGCCAAATAGTTAAAGGGATAGTTTAGTTTTTGTTTAGAGGGAGCTTCGAGAAAAATTTGTTTGTGAGGAAATGAAAAACTAAGTGTAAAATCTGAAAAAGCACACAATTTTAATGGCAGAATCAACTTTGTTTGATCAAAATCACTTCAATAACGGCTGAAATATCCATAAATCTTTTTAGTTTGTATTTATTTATTTGATTTTTTTTTTGTGGGGGGGGGGGGGGGGGGGGGTTATCGTGTCTAATAGAGATAATAATACATGCAACCAAGAAGGAATATCCTGGCTTTTATCTATATTAATTAACGTTGGGAAATTTATAAAACTATTTCTTCGTCATGTTCGTGTTATGAATTATGCATTTCTTTGTTTGTATTTTATGTATTTCACTGTTTTAAAATTGTTTATTCTTAACTATTTAAGTATAAGGGTCCCAAATAAAACATCTACAATTACAACAGTACCAACAAAATATGTTTTATGTCTTTTTAGGCAAACTGATTGTCTATATATCTGATACACAAGCTAGGAAAAATTGCAATTTCATTACTGACACGCAAAGACAAAAGTTTACCTGACTTCGTAACGGTCATTTTGTATGGTTCAGTTTAAAATTGAGATTTTTATTTTAAAGAAAAGAAAAGTTAAAAAATAGAATACACGTCCTTTAACATTTTCGAGAAAGTGGGATCAGTGACCGTTTCAATAGTAACTGGGAGAGATTTTCGGCAATGACGTGGGCGCTCCTGTCTCTTTCAATAAAATGGTCTGTGGAAATTAAACCATAACTATTACCTCCGAATACCGCTCCGAGTGCCTCCGCAAATCCTTTCACCGATACTTTGGCAAGTGAGCCCAATCCCTTCGCAACACTGGAGACACCTTTCAAGGACAGAGTGATCAGCGATCCAGATGCAGCCATAACTATCAAACTACCAATGCCTTTCCGGGACATGCTGGACATTAGCAGCGAACCGAAGACTTCTTCTGTTGGCCGACCTAAGCGCTTACTCAACTCTGCCACCTTGATGTTCACTTCTGCTCTCTTGTCCTCAATCTTCTTGGTTAGTTTCTTGTCATCCTGCAACACTTTCTGGGCTGACTCCATTTTCCCTTTAGAAATTACAACATCGGCTATTCCTGCCCCGACGGAAGTGGTTCCCCCGGCAACCGCTCCCACTATGCCTCCCACAAGTAAGGGGGCCGCAAGACCACCTTCCGAAAAAACATAAACAATCACGACTATAATCGATAAAGCATTATTTGTGATGATATAAAACATTGTGTCTCCAAATGTTGATATACTTCATGAACAATTTTAATTTAGGGGATATAGTGTCTAATAGTGGTATGTGTATGCAACACAAAGTTATATTATGCTAGAGTTAGGCCTTTTCAGCACATTGTGACATCACAAACTGACAACGCCGTTGGTAAGGTCAAGTAGTAATGATTGATGACCCTCAAAACCAAGGTGTAAAACTTGAGATTAATGCATATTTATGTGCAGAATTAGGCAGTTAGAAAAATCATGGAAACATGTACTTTTCTGTCATTGTAGGTTTTTTTACACAATCTCAGCATAATATTTTTATTTAATAATACGGTAATTAAGTTGGTTTGTAAAGCTACTTAAAAGTATGCTTGAACATGTTGAACAGGGGGGAATGTGATAAATAGAAGACGAGTATTATAATAGCAAGTTGATTACTAATAACGCATTTCAGAATCATAAATCATTACCTATCCGTGAAGAACGATTACTACTTCATCTTTAAAAGTGCATGCACGAATTACTATTTAACCGTATAAATATCAAGGGGGGGGGGCACATTGAGAAATGTCCTTAGGTGTATCCGTTTGGAATAAATGTGGGGACCAACTTGTAATCAATACAAACAAAAAGTTCAAAATCGTTCACATTTTTAGAACTATACCAGATTGATGATATCCCTATCATGTCTAATCACATTCACATTTGTTGATTAAAAAATAGTTGAAAGTTTAGGTGTCTGCAGGGCGCCCTCTTATGTTAACGGCGAACTTCTGAATGAAAACAGCCCTTTAACCTAACAGTGTAATTATGTTTTACAATACCATTCAAACATCATTAAACTATAACTATTAGTTGTTTAACTTACAAGTTTTACTTACTAACATTCGGTTCAACCAAACCTGTACTATCTCTTTAAGCTAATTTTTAGTATAACAGTTATATTCCAATTGAAAAGGAAACCACAAGGGTATTTTGAAATAATAATGATAATCCGTTATTATGAAGCGCAATCTGACAATTATGTCTCAGTGCGCATATAATTTATAGCGCCTAAATGCAGAACAGCCTCTATAAGCGCTTATGACAGATCTACACCAATGCTTATCAGAGAAAAGAAGAAAAAACGGCATGTATTGAACCCCGTTCTCAAGAGCCGTAAACATGTCTTTCTGGTGACGTATGCACATGGATATTTGAGCGGAAATTGCTATATTTTAGTGCTTGTTTACCGCATGTTTCGTTATTTTAAAATTTGGATCCGAATCAGATTATCTGACCCTGAAACGCGCCTTTACCCCAATAACCTTTGATTGTCTAGCCTCTTTTTACTTGAAAATAAAATTGAGCTGAACTCCGTCCGATGGTGGCCAAATTGGATTCGTATCAATAATACAGTCCGGGGTATCCTTTGGAGTTTTATGGAATAAATAGCCCCAAGATTGGATTCCCTGTCCTTCGAAACCCCTGAAACGCTTGCATTTTTCATATGCTATAGCCTTCTTTTATTTTGTATTGAAACAACAATTGACTTTGGTTCGAACATTGTCTAATAGAGGGTATATTGAATATTAACTGACATAGCGGCTCCAGTGGGCTCTCTAGTTTCACGTCTAATATAAAACATATCATCAGAATCAGATTCTCTGACCCTGAGACCCCCTAAATCGTATATCGTATAACCATGATAATGAAAGCATAAATGTATCACGGATGCTGTCTCTCAAATGTGCGCTTCTAGCTTATCGCCAGTCGCTTACTAAATTTGTGTTTGGAAATTAGGCTTTTCGAAATTTTATGACCATCTTTCACTTTTTGTTTCATGCCTGATTTATTTGGCCGACATTAAGTTCTGTTTTTTTTTTGCCCGTAAAGTTGATGTGTATGGATAATATTATAACCAGTATGAGAGCTTATCACTATCTAAAAGTTATTATGGTTCATACCTGACGGTTTAGTGGGCGGAGCAAAGCTTTTTTCCATTAACAAATATTGCCTTATATGGACACTACCAAAACCAGGAAGGATATGAGAAAAAAAGTGCAGTTCATTTAGGTTCGTCAGTTTAATATGCTATAACATGCAGGGAAGAATCATGAAAACCATATATATCGTGTTAAAATGTGGTTTAAGGCTTTAGAAAAGCATTATTTAATGGCCATTTGGGAAATAAGATACCAAAGGATTACAAAACAGTTGATGTGTAACTAAAGATTAAACTGAAATTGTGTTTTTGAATTCAACCGATTCGAAATAAAGTAGCATTAAAGGGACAGTTCCTCTTTTGCAAGCCAAATTTCAAATGTTTTAAAATGTGGTTTGAGGCTTCCGAAAAGCATAATTTAATGACCATTTGGAAAATGAGATACCAAAGGATAAGCAAACAGTTGATGTGTAACTAAATATGAAAATGTACTTTCAACCGATTCAAAATCAAGTAGCATTAGTAACTTTGTTGGCATGTGAAAAAAGTGTTGAATGGTTGGTATAATGACTTGTGTAGTTTTGTGATATGATAATCCTCTGAGTATTGTGTGAAAATTTCACCTTAAAAGGATATTATATGGCCGAGTAATGAGCGAAATTTCAAAGTGAAATTTGCTAAATCATTGCACTGACTTTGTAGACAGTTATGACTATCCAGTGGATAGTTAAAAATCCGAACACTTAAAGGGGACCACCAGGCAAAGAACAACACATTATTATATGTTTTGGTACCGTTTTGTGATATCAAATATATACCTAACATTTTGCAAAGGGTTGTGTAATTCATAAACAAAGCAATTAATTTCCACCACTTACGGAACCACTGCTATTTCCTGGTTCCATACGGGCCAACCATTTGCGAGTGCGCCCCAATGCTATTCACGCGCACACTTGTAAACAATAGATTCCTGGGCGATTCGTTCGCTCTGCATACATTGCAATTCACCGCACGCATAGCAGTCTGCGTAATTCAGACCGCATGAACGCATGCTTTAGAATGGTGATGCGTTTCCAATTATTTTTTTTTTCTTTCTGGAAACATATTTTTGTGAACTTGTTGATGGAATGGAATACTAAAGATGTTACCTTTCTTTAATAAGAATATTATTTTTGGGTGGTGGTACCCTTTAAAGTGATGCCTGTAAAGTGTCAGATATTGCACAAAATGACATTTGAGACTTCAATCCTATATCAATATCATTGTAAAATACAATTGAAAGATGTGTGAAAGAAAACGAACACTGTTTACCTAGCGAAAAAAACGAATATTGAGTTCATATTTTATCACCGAATACTGATGGTCTGCCATACTTTTGTCGCAGTAATGAATGATCCGTTTGAGATATTCGCACCCGTGTATTTTTACACACGTATTACATAATTCATGGAATTTGAACTCGCTCGGCTCAAAGTTCAATCTCCGGAATGTTCTCACGGTGCTGCATGCGAACGTTCTCAGCTAAGACAAATGTACTTTTTTTCAATTGCGTTGATTAACGCTTTAGAAAGAATGATTTTCAATGATAATTATCTTTATACTAAAGGGACATTTGAAAAAATCAAACCCTATTTTATTCTTCTCTTACCATAAGCTAAACAACACGGTAGAAGAGAAACGAGGAAGCTCCAAGTAATTTTCGTGGATTTTGACACTTTACAGGTATGACTTTAAACCGTAAATATCTTTTTAACGAAAGGGAAATTCCCACAAACCAAAACCTGTTCCACGCTTCTATTGGTAATACAAATACATTAATGTATGAGAGAACCACTAGATTTCTAATGAAGTTTTGTGGATTTGGACAATGTTACTACATCCCTTTAAATATGTAACGCATTCCGCCTTCCCGTGTAACTTAAACTAGAATTAATAGTCCGCGAAATAATGATGTTACAAATGGTTCTGGGACTATTACCCCTAGATAATTACCCCCGTCGATAGCCCCAAAGACAACCTCTTGGGGAACATTCTCCACTCTGTCCGGTCAAAGGGGGGATAATTCACTTTATGGACTCCTCTCTCCTTTTATCGCGTACTTCCATTTCTTTCTTGGTCTGCCGATGGCCGGGTCTTGTTTTCCAAGAGTCCCAAGTTGTGTTTTCGTTTGGTATTGCTTGTGTCTCTCATCCTTAGATCATGGCAACATCATTTTAAAGGGATCTAGTAACATTGTTGGCATGTGCAAAAAGTGATGAATGGTTGATGCAATGTATAGTGCTGTTATCCTATATGTCCACAGGGTATTGTGTGAAAATTTCAAGTCAAATGGACATTGCATGGCCAAGTAATGAGCGAAAATGCAAAGTGATATTGGGTGATATTCACTAACTCACTGCATTCACTGCTTTCACAAAACTCGCCCGGAGTTTTTCTTATCTGAATACTTTGATCGTACATATCTTTGTAACGAAAGGGAAATTTGAAAAACCGAAACCTGTCCCATGATTTTATTGTTAATACGAATACAACAAGGTATGAGGGAACCGCTAGAATTAAAATTTTATTTTGAGGATTTGGACAATGTTACTGAGTCCCTTTAATGTATTAATTTATATGATGGATATTATAGGTTCCACTGTAAGTGCCTTCCTGATGTTGTCATTTCGTATTCTGGCCCTTCTGGTTATGCCATAGATGAGCCGCAGTACTCTAATTTCTGCAGCATGGATCCTGCTTTTGAGCTTTTGTGTAAGAGGTATATATTCGGACATCTTTACATACATTCCTTTCAGGGTAGCTACTTGTCTTTACAGCAGCAGCAGGAATGATGTTGTTTGCATCATTGACCAATCACACTGTTGTCCGAACAGACATAACGGTTTGGCGGCCAAACAATGAACCCAGATGTTTTGGCACATATTTCTTCCAAAGGAGAAATTTGATTCTGGGTAATATTATGTAAAATTAACAAGCATATTACAAGGTATTAAAGGGATGTATTATGTGTTGACATGTGCAAAAAGTGATGGGTGGTTGCTACAATGTATATTGTTGTTATCTAATATGTCCACTGGGTGTTGTGTGAACATTTCGAGTTAAATGGAAGTTATATGACTGAGTAATGAGCAAACATGCAAAGTGATATACACTATCTCATTGCACTCACTTTGTACACCGTTTTCGCGGTCCAGTGGATAATTTAACATCTGAACACTTCAATCGTAAATATCTTTTTAAGACCGAAACCTGTCCCATACTTTTATTGTTAATACGAATACAACAAGGTATGGGGGAACCGGAAAAATTCCAATTGGATTTTGAGGATTTGGACAATGTTAGTAAGTTCCTTTTATAAGGAAATTGTTTATTATAAGCTGCATTGTCCTTTAATGATGATTATCAATCATGTGAGACGCTATATAAAGCGAAACATTATTAGTATTTTAGCTTGTTCGACGTATCTAGGTTACAAATGGTCTTAAGAATATATATAGTGAAAACCAAGGTTTAATTATCACAAATATATGATTTATGGGCAAAAATGTGAATGTTATGACTTTATATTTGCATAAATTATCATGAATATGCAAATGAGTGAATGAACAAAAAAAGGAAATTACCATAGTATTTTAAACACTTTACTTGACATGCGTGCAAATTTTCGCGGCAATCGGGCGTTGCACGGCCGAGATCTTAATGGGGACCATTATCCCCCCCCCCCCCCCGCGGCTGTAGGAAGACCTCAAATAGCCCGGCCTTTTTAGTGTTAACGCGAGATCGGTAGGCAAAGAGCATGACCGACACGACACACCGTCCTCCTTTTATAATACAGAGTACCAAGTCAAAAAGGGTGCCAAACAGGCTTGTTGGTCTTTGACGGAATAACAAATGGTGTTTGGGCCTTTTTTTCTTTACCTTAAAGTAATCCCTGTAAAGTGTCAGATATTGCACAAAATGACATTTGAGACTTCAATCCTATATCAATATCATTCTAAAATACAATTGAAAGATTTGTGAAAGTTTGAAAGAAAACGAACACTGTTTACCTAGTGAAAAAAATGAATATTGAGTTCATATTTTATCACCGAATACTGATGGTCTGCCATACTTTTGTCACAGTTATGAATGATCCGTTTGAGATATTCGCACCCGTGTATTTTTACACACGTCGTACATAATTCATGGAATTTGAACTCGCTCGGCTCAAAGTTCAATCTCCGGAATGTTCTCACGGGTGCTGCATGCGGACGTTCTCGGCTGAGACAATTGTACTTTTTTCAATTGCGTTGATTAACGCTTTAGAAATAATGATTTTCAATGATAATTATCTTCATACTAAAGGGACATTTGAAAAAATCAAACCCTATTTTAGTCTTCTCTTACCATAAGCTAAACAACACGGTAGAAGAGAAACGAGGAAGCTCCAAGTAATTTTCGTGGATTTTGACATTTTACAGGTATGACTTTAAGTTTGATTTGAACCAACTACGGGCCGACACAACAAATCCTGACCTGTTTACTCCTGGGACCTGGTATACCAGGTGCTGCTTTATTTGATCACAATAACATGTCCGTCTTTGTCACGGAAACTGAATGACTCAGATCAAAACATTTACACACAGGCTTTCTGTTTTACCCCCTCCCTCCCCCCCCCCCCCCCCCCCACACACACACCCACGCGCGAATGGCCCATCAAATATAATTATACACATTTGTGTGCATTAAATTTACTTAAGCCTCCTGTAAATTTCTTTTATGAAAACGTTATTATAGAAATGGTTATGTCCTGTGACATGATATTGTCAATAGGTCGATCTCTGGTATGATCACGTATCCAGAGACTGTATGAGTATAACCATAATAACGAAAGCGTAAATGCATCACGGCTGCTGTCTCTTATATGTGCGCTACTATATTATCGCCAGTCGTTTATTTAATTTGTGTTTGGAAAAAAGGCTTTTCGAAATGTTACCACCATCTCACATTTTTGGTTTCATGACTGATTTATTTGGCCGACATTTAGTTTTGTTGTTTTCCCGTAAAATTGATGTATATGGATAATATCATAACCAGTATGAGCGCTAATCGCTATCTAAAGTTATTATGGTTCATGCCTGGCGGTTTAGTGGGCGGAGCAAAGCTTTTTTTCGTGAACAAATATTGCCTTATATGGACACTACCAAAACCAGGAAGGATATGAGAAAAAAAAGTGCAGTTCATTTAGGTTCGTCAGTTTAATATGCTATAACATGCAGGGAAGAATCATGAAAACCATATATATCGTGTTAAAATGTGGTTTAAGGCTTTAGAAAAGCATTATTTAATGGCCATTTGGGAAATAAGATACCAAAGGATTACAAAACAGTTGATGTGTAACTAAAGATTAAACTGAACTTGTGTTTTTGAATTCAACCGATTCGAAATAAAGTAGCATTTAAGGGACAGTTCCTCTTTTGCAAGCCAAATTTCAAAAGTTGCGAGGTTATTGTCTTATATGAAAGAAAATGTCATTTAACAGCATGCCTGAACAAATTAGGGCTTGACATCTCTTTTTCGTGGAGTTAAAGACCTAAAACTAATAAACCGTCGTCCAACGGTTAATTGTGCATTATACGTGTATTCACCTGGTGAGAAAGTTCGCACACGGATTCCACGGAGTACCACATTGCTATGCGTGCCCCTACGTGACCCGCGCTAGCTACGTGACCCGCGCACAAATAACAACGGCATAAGCGAATACTAAACAAAATAACCAAACCTCGTTTAAACTGACTACATGTAATTATATATTCTTCATTTTTGATATCTTTTTCCGTGACATACCTTTACAAATGTCGGCTTCACAATACCTTAAAAAGATTAAGTACAATATTGTTATAATATTATGCTAAATCAGTTAAACTCCTTTATTGACCGATATATAGTTTGATGGAGGGACGCATTCGTTTTTCATTCGTAGAATCCAAATTACAGGGCTGTTCGATCTGATTTTGTGTGTGTGTGTGTGTTACATTCATCCCCATCCTTCTTCAACTGGTAACTGTTCAGACGTTTTTATAAAAGAGGGACTGTCCCTTTAAAGGGATCTAGTAACTTTGATGGCATGTGAAGAAAGTGATGAATCGATGGTATAATGTGTAGTTTTCTGATCTAATATGTCCTTTGAGTATTGTGTGACAATTTCACCTTAAATGGATGTAATATGGCCGAGAA
>JBAMJV010014389.1:0-20893 GCA_037951105.1 Echinarachnius parma
GTTTCAACTTTTCAAATACATTTAATGAAATTCTATACATGTGTGAATAAACGGGTGTGAAATTGAAACATCAATTTGAGACTGAATACATAATACAGTATCTAATATATGTACATGTATGTATGACAGAAGCTCAGATCTTTTCTATCCAATTTTAAAAAGGAAGATCTAGTTTGATGACCGTAAATCATGAGAAAACTGTGCTTCTTTTGCTCAGTTTCCACTTTCATATGCAAGATTAAATTTATAACTGAAACTGAAACGTTTAACTGCATAATTATGTAAATTGTTCATGAATATCATGTCAATGTTGTAAGGTCACTAAGGTGTCTAATAACATTTTGAATACTAATACATGTTCCCTTTAACACAAACTGAACTTTCCCTTTAATACCATCTGAAAAGGGGTAACCAAAAGAGTAAAAACTAGGCAAATTATGAATTTGTACACATTATATCCACATTTATGTGTTCATTTGAAGCTACAATATATATAACTGGAATAATATTTGTGACTATTTTCCAAGGCCACAATAATACACTTCCTGTCCCATAGAGTCACATAAATTCAACCCCCATACTTTTGTTTTCCGAACCCAAACAATGCTCTGAAAAAAATATGAATTGTGACACATCATTTCCACATTTTCTGTTCATTACAAGCTACCATACAAAGGAAAACTACATTGTATGAATTGTGACACATCATTTCCACATTTTATGTTCATTACAAGCTACCATACAAAGGAAAACTGTGAATTTTGTGGCACATCATTGCCACATTTTCTGTTCATTACAAGCTACCATACAAAAGAAAACTATGAATTTTGTGGCACATCATTGCCACATTTTCTGTTCATTACAAGCCAGGGGCCGCGGAAAGGTTTTGAAAGTGTGGGGGGGGGGGGGGGGGGGGCTGACCACAAAAGTGGGTCACACCCGGGTTAGGTGGGAGGAGGGGGGGGGGCAATTGAGGAGTTGAACACCACCCCCTCCCACCCCAACAAATCTCACACCACAATGAGTATCATTTATTAAATAATTGTTATTTTATGCTTAAAATTTAGTTGTTGTTTTTTAACCCCCCCCCCCCCCCCCCCCCCCCCCCCAGCCCTCCGGTTCCGCGGCCCCTGCAAACTACCATACAAAGGAAAACTATGATTTGTTTGGCACATCATTTCCACATTTTCTGTTCATTACAAGCTACCATACAAAGGAAAACTATGATTTTGTTTGGCACATCATTTCTATATTTTCTGTTCATTACAAGCTACCATACAAAGGACAAAAATTGTGACACACCATTTCCACATTTTCTGTTCATTACAAGCTACCATACAAAAGAAAACTATGATTTATTTGGCACATCATTTCCACATTGTATGTACATTACAAGCTACCATACAAAGGAATAACATTCATGCCTACTTGTTAATACAATGACACTACATAGTGACAGATTGCCGTTTTTCAATTTCAAGGCCACTATAATAATACGCTTTTTCTTTCTGATCTGGCCCTGGGGTTATATGCCAAGTTTGAAATTGATGCCTTTATTTTTCAAACAAACCCAAGGGGACTTTTATTATTCCAGCCCATATAGCTAAGGGCGCTCCGTCATAAATCTTTCAATCATGAGCAGAGATTCTAGCGTCAAAAGACCTCACAGTCACAGTCTCTGATATATTCGATGTTTCTTTTTCAATTCTTTAGAGATGATTAGATACAAATTGTTCAAAAACAAATATCAGTGAATTTTACTGAAAAGGTATCCACTGTTTCAGATTTCATAAAATCCATTTTGAAAACCCACTTGCTATTTCTGAAGTTTATACAGTTTCAAATTAATTTGAAATGTCTGGTACTTAAACAGTTGGTTCATATCAAGCTCAAACATATTCTCAGATCAAGGATGGACAGTATACAAATCTAAATTATAACTTGAATAAGAATTTGGTTGATTGTGCAGTAATGCAGGATTTAAATTTTAAGTTTAGGGGGCTATCTGATGGATATCCAGGAATTGTTCGCATAATACCCTTTGGTAATTTTAGGGGCTACCTACTGATTTCAGGGGGCTATTTTGACAATTAGGGGGCAAAATCGCCCTCACCCCCGTATATTTCCTACCTTGAGTCCATGGCATGAACACTGTATGTATTTCATAATATAAAATGGAGCGTTGTTCAAAAGGATTTACAGTAAACACTAGGGATAACAGAGACAAACATATTGTGAAAACAACCTGAACAGATCAAGTGACCAATGTTGCGAATGTGAATCACTGCTAATACTAGGGAAAATACCTGAAACTTCCATTTCCCCCAACTCAAATTTTGACCCCAAATCTCAGCCCCCAATCCTAATCATAATCCATATATATCCTAAGCTCTTGACATCTGATTTTGAGTTAGTGAAATGAAGACCAAATGGGTATATGTTGACCAATCTGGTGCAAGTTACAACAATATTGTGAAAACAAGTGAAGATATCAAGTGACCCTATTATGAATGTGAATCACTTGGTCTGAAGGAAGTACAATGGGTGCTTTCATACTGAACCACTGGGCTGAGGTAAGATCTAGTAGGGTAAACAAACAGTCCTGAATATTTCAAGGAACCAGAGGAAGTGCACTTATTTTTTTCTTTAGTGAAACTAAACTCTGCCAGAGGATATCTACAGATACCTTGCATACTTTCCATTTCAATTCTAAACTTCCTTGACTTGTACAATTTACTGACATTCTAACCCAAATTTCCTAAAGCTGTCCAGCATGTATGTGCATACAGATCATGAAGCAAAATTTGACTAATCTTTCAGTAATCCAAGTGAATGTAAATGTGAACCATTTGTCTGTACAAAGTAGGAAGTACAATGGGTACCTTCATACTATGATTAGGGTTTACCTCAAGACCACCAGACTGATCTGGCAGGGTCAACAACAACAAAATCCTGAATATTCCCCCAAAAATATGCACTTTTTTTTCTTTGGTGAAACTAAACTCTGCCAGAGGATCTACAGATACCTTGCATTCGTGCCATTCATATCAAAGTGTAAGATCTGTTTGTTCAATGCTTGGACTACATTTAACAGACATTCTTTATCCAAAATTTCCCAAATCTGTCCAGCACATACATCATTACCTGACACAAATATTACGATCTGTTTTATTTTAAAGTTACGACAACATAGCATTGATTTGACGAATCTTTGAAGAATCATTTGGAATACTCAATCCTACTTGAAGCTCTGATCCTAGTGAATGTTAACAATTGGTTTGTTAAATGTAACTAGTACAATGGGTGCTTTCATAATATGATTGGGGTTTACCTCAAGACCACCAGACTGGGCCATGATCAGGCAGGGTCAACAAACAGTCCTGAATATTTCAAGGAAAAGACCCAGTTGTTGTTTGTTATATCGGTGAAACAAAACTGCCAGAGGATCAATAGAACGTTTGCAAATCTTTCCCTTTTATTTCAAAATGTGATACTTGTTCAGTTTACCAACATAGTATCTTTTGATTTTTTTTTTCCAAGGCAAAAATAACTCCAGCACATACACAACAACATGTGGATATTATGAATCTATGTGGGGGTTTGTTTTTAAGTTAGAAATAAATACCAACAATTTGACAAATCTTAAAATCAATCATATCAAATATATCTGATCCTTGGGAATGACATTTAAAAAATACAATGTACATTGTAATAAACCCCTTTAAAAACTGTCCAACTTGTGGCAAAGTGTCACTCCTAAACATCAGAACCTTTCCTTCAACTTCAAGAAATCCAGAGTTTTGTTTTCACTGGCATTGACTGTTGACACAACTGATCACATGCCAAATCTTCTAAAAATGTCTTGAATCAAAGAGAATTATTCAACAATTTCAATTGTTTTCATTGAAATCTTTCATTGAATGATGAAAGAACATGATGTACATTGTAATACATCCTTGGCAAAGTCTCACCCCTCTAAACCATCATATTTAACATTTTCCTTCAACTTCAAGAAATCCGGAGTTTTGTTTTCACTGGCATTGACTGTTGACACAGCTGATCACATGACAAATCTTCTTAAATTTCTTGAATCAAAGAGAATTATTCAACAATTTCAATTGTTTTCATTGAAATCTTTCATTGAATCATGAAAGAACTTGATGTACCTTGTAAAGTCTCACCCCTACACTAACCATCGGAACAGTTCCCCTAAACTTCAAGAAAGCCTGACTTGTGTTTTCACTGGCACTGACTGTTGACACAGCTGATCACATGCCAAATCTTCTTAAATTTCTTGAATCAAAGAGAATTATTCAACAATTTCAATTGTTTTCATTGAAATTTGTCATAAATTCATGAAAGAACTTGAGGTTCTTTGTCATTCATCCTTTGGCAAAGTCTCACCCTATAAACCATCGGAACAGTTTCCCTGAACTTCAAGAAAGCCCTAAATTGTTTTTCACTGGCATTGACTGTTGACACAACTGATCACATGCCAAATCTTCTTAAATTTCTTGAATCAAAGAGAATTATTCAACAATTTCAATTGTTTTCATTGAAATTTTGTATTGAATCATGAAAGAACTGGATGTACATTGTAATTTATCCTTTGGCAAAGTCTCACCCCTATAAACCATCAGAAAAGTTTCCCTGAATGTCAAGAAAGCCTGACTTGTGTTTTCACTGGCATTGACTGTTGACACAGCTTATCACATGCCAATCTTTCTTAAATTACGGAAAGTCAAAGGGCACCCAACACATGTCAATCTAGATACCAGCGCTACACAGTAGGGTCATTTGGCTACAGTGTCTGCACACTACGCAAAACCCAATGCGCGGGACTACATGCTGGTTTCGAAGAATGTGTAGTCTATACAATAAATGGTCTTTGAAAGGCTTTGAATGTTTGGGAAATAACCCAAATAAATATTCAGTACTGTATTGCTAGTACATGTAGCAGTGTCTGTATATACACAAAACCAAACATGTGGGACTTCACATCGGATTCTGGAGTATGTGTCAGTCTTTACCTTTTGTGTCGATTGATGTTATTGTACATTTTGAAAATTCCTGGGGAAAAAAAGTTGACTATAACATTATGAATGAACATCGGCATTCTCTACCAACCTGTTTCCATAAATTGGCATGCATTCATGACTAAAAGAACCAATGCTCTGTACAATTTGTAAAAAACATTGGATAGAGCTTTTACTTTTAGTCATGCATGCCAAGCTTTGGTAGTCGTGGGCACGTGTTGGTAGAGCATGCAGGAAAATCTAGTTCAATCAAAATCAGGGCTAGGTTTTTTGGGGGGTTGTTCAATGTTATTGTTGCTTTAAAGATATAAAAATTCATTTGTTTTGTTTGTTTACCTGTTCATTAACTTGATCTGCGCTCACGCCCACCGTCAGTAGCGTTTGCACGATATCCGTGTTTCCCGTCCACGCCGCGAGATGGAGGGGGTTACTCCCGCGATTATCAGGTATCGTCGGCGACGCCTCAAACTTGAGCAGCATTTGAACTGCATCCTGTACACAAAAAAAAAAAGATATAACAATGAAATCAAAATAAACTAAAATATAATTTCAATTTGTACAGAAGACACTACTGTTTGTACAAGAGGGTACTTCTGCAATTATCTTATATATCCGGTATCGTTGGCAATGCCTCAAACTTGAGCAGCATTTGAACTACACAAATAAAACAAGGAAAAACATAATAATCAGTGTTGTAATGTATAACAGACAAATGGGATATATTTCAACAATACTATCAGAAATATGTTCCTCGATCCATGGGTGCTTCTGTGATTGTCATTAGCAATGCTACACACTTGAGCAACATTTGAACTGCGTCCCTGTACAGAACAAAAACAAAAACAGATAGTAACAAAGTACAAATTAGATCAAAATACATATGTTGCCTAAGATGTGGAAATCCGTAGTATCCAGTATTATTTGAATTGTTGTAATGTACATTGCATAATTGAGATCTAGTATAATGTGCTATACAATCAGCATTCATTTTTAGTATAATTCATGCATCAATAACAACCCGTGAATTGCCTAATGTTTGCTCATGTTATCAAATAAAAGACAGACTTATGAAAAAAGGGCAATTTTGTCACTAAAATTAAAAGAAACTAAATTAATTGTCTAATTACAAATGTTCATGTAATATTCTACTACTCTTCCCTTTCATAATTAATCAAGTTCTAACTTTTTTTTAAATGTATGTGTTATTTTGAATAATTGTATATTTTGTAGAACTGTATGATTATGTTATAAAAATGGAGAATAAACTAAATTCAAATCAATTCAAGTAGTATTTATGTTTTTACAGAACAACCTATAATTACAGGCACATGCATGTGTGTCATGTACATGTATGTTGAACAGACCTGCCATCTATAATGAGTATCACCTTGGAACAGTTCACCTAACTTTATGCTTTTTTTCTGTAAATTTGCGCTTCATTCAAGTTTATTGATTCAGAGGATAATTAATCAATGTTGCATTGTCTGTCGTATATGAAGGTGGGGAAATATATGATGACCTGGATGTATGTGTAATGGTAATTACATTCTGATACTTGGGTATACTGTACACACATGTACCAAGATCAACCATTAATGCACTCTCCCTGTCAGTCCCGAGTCTCACAACACAGTTTCGGTAATTACATTATGTACAGACCTGTAAATGTCCTTGCAGGTAAAAAGCGCCATCAATTCATTAAGCGCCATCAATTCATTAATTATGAAATTAATTTCAGTAATGACTAATGACATTGAATAGAGTCTACACTAGTGCAAGATAAAGGTATCATCTTGCCAGAACTAGAAAGAGAAATTTGTTTCAGCATGTATTTTTATAGGTATGTTGGTGTGCAGTTGAAAAAATACATGGGGACTCGGGGCGAATTCACCCCAAAATGCAAAAAAGCGCCCCCCCAAAATGCAAAAAAAGCGCCCCCCCCAAAATGTGCATCTAGGACTTCAAAGCAAAACAAATTTTAGAGTGTTACTTTCATGCAGGCAAGCTTGAAAGAAGCCCCCCCCCCCCCCCCCCCCCCCCCCCCGAAAAATGAATATTATCTTTTTTTTGTTCCCTGTTGCTGCGTCTGTGTGTGGATAATTTGCATCTATGTCTGGTTGGAGATCTGATATTGTGCAGCACTTTATTTATTTCATGGTTTGTTTACATTCACAAACCATAAAAAACACAACATCATATCATACCTATATTGGTTTTCACAAAGAAATTTCATTGAGTATAAATTGCTTGTAAGGAATAAAAGCAATATACAAAACAAACACAAATATCATGCCCATATTGGTATTCACAAACAAATTTCATTGAGTATAATTTGTTGGTAAGTAATACAGCAGCCAAACATTTCCTTGGGAGCAGCCCATGTTTATCCTGACCTACATTTAGCTCAGGTATGAAGTAAAATAAACGTTGATATGCATAATTGCAATTGATATCCCATGATGCCCCATTACTCTCTAGAGGCCCTTCTTCAATCCCGCCACTAATCTCCTGTTTGTCTATTTAAAAGTTCATAGTATTTTATTCCATCCATCCATCTTCAATTCAACCAAATGTTTTCATTCAGAAAAAAAGAGAAAGCAAAATGGAAAGGTACATACTGTAAAAGAGAAAATGATGATTTATAAGAAAAAAGAAAATGGTAGAGCAGTAAGAAAATATTAACTTGGACAAGGGAGGGTCAAAAGGGTTAAACGAAAATATGAATCCTGAAGAAAATGAAAGTGTAAAAGAGGATGATTGAAGAAAAGAAAATATTAACTTGGAAAACAGAGGGTCGACAGGGTAAAAAGAAAATATGAAAACTGTATAAAATGAAAGAGTAAAAGGAAATGATTGAAGAAAAGAAAGATTAACTTGGTAAACAGAGGGTCGACAGGTTAAAAGGAAATATGGAGGAAAAATATCTTGCATACCGTGGCCCCGGGGGCTCTTTCCTAGGTCTCTGTAGAAGCAACTTGACTGTGAAACGGCTCTGCGTTATATTCTAGTCAAGCACCCGTGACCCATGCTACAGGTATCTGTCAACTATTTAGAGCTGGTTTCAAAGGGATATGAAGTAACTTTGAGACATGTGCTAAACATGATAAATGGTTAATACAATGTGTATTGTTGTGATCTGATATGTCCACTGAATGTGTGAACATTTCACGTTAAATGGATGTTATATGGCCGAGTAAGGAGCGAAATAAATGCAAAGTGATATTTGCTTTGGAAGCAACTTGACTGTGAGACGGCTCTGCTAATATTCTATTGAAAGCAACCATGTCATCACACAATAATACCGTAAAACTCCGTGTATTTCTTTTTTCTTTTTTTTTTTTTTTTTTGGCTGTACCTGTGTATAAGGCGCACCCCCGACTTTGAAATTTTTTCCGACGGAAAAAAGTGCGCCTTATACACGGAGTTTTACGGTACCCCTAGCTGTGACCCATACTACACGTATCTGTTAACTATTTTGAGCTGGTCTCACTCACGATACCCTACTGTAAACGTGGTAATGTTCGTGATGCATTAATTTTTGCGGATTTCGCGCTGAAGTCGGCGTCCGTGAATATTGAAAACCCGCGAATATAAATGTGTGATTTTTCAATGCGTGTGAGCACTTGCTCAGCCGTGAAATTAAAAAGCCGCGAATGTGTTTTTGTGTCGCCCAGCGCGAAATATACAGTATTCCACATCTATCGTACAGCCAAATAGACCATGTCGCGTATGTAATATCAACAACAGTTGCTCCCGACAGCCCGGCAGCCCGGCAGCTTACCTGCGGTTTGCCTGATATAGCAACCAACATTGTATGAAAGATGGAATCCAGGTATTGGATTGTATTGAATAGCTAATCATGTTTATGTTAGCAGTTGAAAAACACTTGTAAGCATGATTCCATACATGATAAGCCTGGTCGTTTTGAAATGCTGAAAAAGGGGTGTCGAATACGGCTATGAGCCAGAATCACCTTCCGGAGCGATTTTTAAATTAAAAATTTTGTTTAGCCACGCGTATTGAAACAATGTTTTAATTAAATTGATAGTAAAAGTTGATGAACACAGCCTAAGCTAGGGGCGAAGGGGGGGGGGGGGGGGGGGGGGGACTCATATTGGTCCAAGAATTCCACCAACAAGGACCTTGTCGTTGTAGGTTGCTATTAAAGTTCAGTTACAAATTGGAGAGTAATTATGTCTTGCAAAGAATGGAGAATGGACATTACTGCGTGTATGTAATGTATGCACGTAGAACTGCTTTTTCTATTTCTAGCTGGCAAGCGATGACAAACGCATCCTGAGCTACATGTACATGTAGCACTGCAGGAGGGGTTCATGATATGGGCCAGGGGATTCCAGCATAGACCAGGGCCTTGTAGTCGTAGGTTGCTCAAAGTTCAGTTACAAGTTTGGAGAGTAATGATGTCTTGCAGAGAAAGGAGAATGAAAAAATGTCGACATGTACATGGGACACTCTTCTTAATTCTAGCTAGCATGAGTCGATAAATGCACCTAACCGAACAGGGGTTGATGATATGGGTTGCTAAAAGTTCAGTTACAAGTTGGAGAGTAATGATGTCTTGCAGAGAACAGGAGAATGCAAACTGGTATTCATGGTAGGTGGGTTCCACACAACAGCTGTCAGTCTCAATTGCAAAGTTGAACGCCAAAGACTTCCAGAGAAGTTAGTCTGTGGAAGTTAGTCTGTGGCATGCTCTGGAATTTTCGGGGGGGGGGGGGGGGCTGGAAGAGACCACAAACTACCAGGGCCCATATTCATACACCTCTGCTAGCTTAGTTTCATGCTAAGCGTATTTCAAATGCTACAGTTTATCGAGCAACAAACAGTTTCCACAATCCCCAAATTAGGGTTAGCTGGGCAAGCCGTAGGAATCCACTAAAATTAACACTAGTTAGCAACTAAAAATAACATGTGTTTAATTCTTACCATGCCATCCAAAATAGAATTAGCATACAACTAAGCTAGTGAAGTTTTATAAAATAAAACAAATATGGGCCCTATGCTCTACAAACTTGTTGTATCAGTGACCAGTAACTTCAAATTTAAATTCAAATTTAAATTCTACCTAAAGGGTGATACTACATGTAGGCGTAAACGAGATTACAATCCAAAGTTCACTAAAATCCACCAGAATGAACACCTGAATGTGGATAACTCAAAAAATAGGTGTTGCTTATAAAGTTAACAAGTTTTTCAAATACATCCTATTAGCCTTAGAACAGTAAATTACAAATTTGAGGGACTTAAAACAAATGAGCACAACAAGAGTTCCCAGTGGGCGACATATATGAAGTTCATAAGTTGGAAGCACCCCTTCCCTAGCATCCTGGAAACTATTTTTGCCAGTAAAAACGTTCCTCCAAGGATCCATGGCATGTGACCTTATGGTATTTCAAGGGCAGACTCTAGACTTGCATGTTACTAAATTAGAAATTAGTTTTGGTTTTTGGTAAATGAACGTGTTTGTAAAGGCCACATTTTCTCTACCAGGTGTAATCTGAAATAATTGCATATTATGAAGAGCGGAACTACAACTTCACATTCACTGTATTACTGTTAAATTGTGTTCAGACTTATTTGATAAATGATTTGTGGAGAAGTACTCAAGGGATGTGTACAATAATATTTGGTGTCAATCTTTAACAGGTTAATTCATTTAATGAGTGGTGAGGCCTTTTGAAACCTACGAAAATGAAACTACGGGGGACAAATTAATCAAATGTTTTTTTAAGGTTTTCCAAATAATGTACAACTACAATATTATATCCTTAAATCAAAACGTGACTTTGTACAAGCTCAAAGTTATTTTTGTACATGTAATTGATAATTTTGTTTTGAATCCAAAAAAAAATTGTTTTATTTTAAAAATCGGCTTATAGATTTGTTAAGGTTTTCCTTTCCAAACAAATTTATTTCCTTCAATCAAATATGACATTCTTGTAAGTTATTTTAAGAAAAGGTAGGTGGCTTTTAGGAATGTTTCATCCATGTGCGTATGGTTCACCTTTTCCTATACATCCTGTGCAGTCGATTTCCTATGACTATTTTTTTTTAGAAAACTGTTGATTAATTCAATCTGCTTATTTTTGTCATGGTTTTCCTTCCAAACAAATGTATTTCCTTACATCAAAATATGAATTTATACTTGTAGTTATTTTAAGAACAGGTAGCTGCCTCTAGAAATGTTTTTTGCCTATCCACGTGTGCATGGTTCGCCTTTCCCACATATCCTGTGCAGCAGTCGATTTCCTGGGACTATTTTTGCAGAGGAGTTTATTGGGGATAAACTTGGGGGACATAATTCAGGTTTCCACTTTGCACACAAATGCAAGTACAAAATTGCATGAGTGTTTGTACAAATAATTTTATGAAAAGGTAGGTGACTCTATGAATGTTTCTATCCACATTGTGTATGGTTTGCCTTTCCCACGCATCATGTGCAGTCAATTCCCTTAGACTATTTTGGGGCAGGGAAATTATTGGGGGACATTTTTACACAAATCCCACAATTTATTGTACAAAATTGTATGAGTGATTTGTACAAATTATTTTAAGAAAAGGTACATGTAGGTGACTATATGAATGTTTTTATCCACGTGTGTATGGTTCACCTTTCCCACATATCCTGTGCAGTCAATTTCCTATGACTATTTTTGAGAAATCTGTTGATTAATAAAATCTGCTTATTTTCGTTAAGGTTTTCCTTTCCATGTCCAATTTATTTCCTTAAAATAATCAAAATATGACTTTGTACATAGAGCAGGTAGGTGGCTATAGGAATGTTTTTATCCAAGTGTACTTGGTTTGCCTTTCCCCCACATATCCTGTGCAGTCGATTTTCTCAGACTATTTTGAGAATCTTTTGATTAATACGATCTGCTTATTTTTGTCAAGGTTTTCCTTCCAAACAAATGCATTTCCTTACATCAAAATATGAATTTATACTTGTAGTTATTTTAAGAAAAGGTAGGTGACTATTGGAATGTTTTTATCAACTCGTGTATGGTTCGCCTTTCCCACATATCCTGTGCAGCCGATTTGCTCCGACTATTTTGTTGCCAATAGACATCCCCATGGATCCCCACTGGACCAGGCTTACGTGACAATCGGAGGTGACCTTTTGTTGCTCTGAGGATACCCCAAAATAGTGGCATTAAAGGGGACCACCAAGCGAAGAACAACATATAATAATATGTTTTGTACCCTTTTGTGTTATCAAATAGATACCAAACATTTTGCAAAGGGTTGTGTAATTCATAAACAATGCAATTAACTACCACCACTTACGGAACCAGTATTATTTCAGGGTTCCATACGGGCCAACCATTTGCGAGTGCGCCAATGCTATTCACGCGTACGTTTGTAGACAATCGATTCCCGGGCGATTCGTTCGCTCTGCACACACATCGCAATTCACGGCACGCATCACAGTCTCGCAATTAAGACCGCATGAACGCATGCTTTAGAATGGTGATGCGTTTCCAATTTTTTTTTTTTCTGGAAACATATTTTGTGAACTTGTTGATGGAATGGAATACTAAAGATGTTACCTTTCTTTAATAAGAATATTATATTTTTGGGGGGGTGGTACCCTTTAAATAAAAACAGTGCCTCAGTATAGTCAATTTTGATGTTTACATAAATTGTGATTTTCTAATACATAAACTTCACATGATATGCTCAATATGCACACAAGCAATAAAAGTAGCATACAGCACAATTTTAAACTGTTCCCTCAACTGCAGGGGGGGGCTGATAAGGGGCAATTTCCCCAAAAAGGAGGCTCCACCTCCCCTCCCCTTACCCCTAGGTTTAGCTTTACCACTAAGGAATGTCAATTGTACAATCAGAAAGGATTGCCATCTGTGTACATGGGTAATTTTCACCTGTAAACAATGTAACAATGTAAACAGACAACAAGGGATAATTTAGGGGAATTGCCTCAAAATATTAAAACAGGGGGCACCAACCCCCCCCCCCTTTCATCTAACATTTGCTTCACCACTGAGGAATGTCAATTGTACAATCATAAAGGATTGCGATCTAGTGTACATGACATGCATGGTTGATTTTCACCTGTAAATAAATAATGTACATGATATACAAACAGACAAACGGGAGTAATTTAGGCAAATTGCCTCCCAAATATCAACAAACAATTATCCCTCAGGGGGATAATAAAATTTGTAATATGGTAATTTCATGGATCGAATCAGGAGTATACAACTGTAGATATCAATACTACACGTGTATAAAACATTGTTAATATAAAACCCAGATTTTACAATGGCTTAGCAAAAAATATTTATAAAGGGGTCAAGAGATGTTCTGTGTAATAATGATATAGGAGCTTAATACAAATTTGGGGTTTTGGATTCTAATATCTAAATAATTAGGGTAAATTGTCATAAACTTACTTGTCCAAACTTTGTATGAAATGTTAATTCATAATTTGGTTTGTAATTTGGGCCATCATAAATTCATACCCACCCCCCCCCCCCCCCCCCCCCCCATGTAACATTCATTTTCACTAGAAGATCAAGTTTGCTATGTTTTGTATATTTGTAATGATTGATATTTTCTTTATAGAAATAGTATTTTGAGCAATCCTATCCTGAATGGGTGTCTAGAAATTGTACAAATTAATGTTTGTATACTTTCATTGAATAATATGTTCATACTTTAACAGACACAAGTTGCCTCCATAACATTTGCAAAATTGTAGGGTTAAGTTCAGGGCAATATTATAGATATTACAACAAAAATTCAAGGTTTTATTTAATCACCTTTAAATCCAAATAGCCTTGGACCTAAGCTACAGTGCACATGTCTTGACATTTTGAGGGAACTTGAACTTGGCAGTTCACCCTAAGCCGACTACAAATTTACTTGAAACTTTAGACAACAATGCAGTTATGTTAGTGCATTAAACTGCAAATTTTCAATGATCGTTTTCTTTATTATTATTGGCAAAGGAATGTGTTACTTGGCAATACAACACCATTTGAAATGAACTACAAATTCACTTGAAACTTTAGACTACAATGCGATATAAATGTAATCGTATTAACACCTTGAGTGCCAAGCTCGCATTTTTTGTGAATTACAATGTACACAAATGCCATAGAGCATTAAAATCCCAGGTGGAACTCGAAAGTGTTAAACTGCAAACTTTCAAAGATCTTGTTTTATTATAACCAAAGGAATGTTTAAAGGGATCTAGTAACTTTGCTGGGATGTGCAAAAAGTGATGAATGGTTGATGCAATGTATATTTTTGTTATCTCATATGTCCACAGGGTATTGTGTGAAAATTTCAAGTCAAATGGACGTTGCATGGCCGAGTAATGAGCGAAAATGCAAAGTGGAATAAGTGATAGGTCACTAACTCACTGCACTCACTTTGTACAGGGATGAAAAACTCGCCCAGAGTTTTTCTTATCTGAATACTTCGATCGTACATATCTTTGTAACGAAAGGGAAATTTGAAAAACCGAAAGCTGTCCCATGATTTTATTGTTAATACGAATACAACAAGGTATAAGGGAACCGCTAGAATTAAAATTTTATTTTGAGGATTTGGACAATGTTACTAAGTCCCTTTAAGATGGCATTGCAATGAAAGCTGAAACTGACTACAAATGTACTTGAAACTTTAGACTACAATTGGATAATGTAAGTGCAATAAACTGTAACGTGAGACCATGTTTCTTTTATTCACTGCAACTTGTAGACTGAACCGAAACATTCCGCAGGTCAGGTACAATTTGTGTGGGGTGATATGAGACAGCTAGGCATTCTGCTAGGTGCATTAAAGGGACTAAGGAACATTGTCAAAATCCTCAAAATCCAATTGAAATTCTAGCGGTTCCCTCATACCTTGTTGTATTCGTATTAACAATAAAAGCATGGGACAGGTTTTGGTTTTTAAATTTCCCTTTGGTTAAAAAATATTACCATTGAAGTGTTCAGATGTTAAATTATCCACTGGATCGTCAAACCGTGTATAACGTGAATGCAATGTGAATGAGTTAGTGAATATCACTTTGCATTTTTGCTCATATAACGTCCATTTAACTTGAAATGTTCACACAACACCCAGTGGACATATCAGATAACAACAATATACTGTACATGTACATTGTACAACCACTCATCACTTTTTGCACATGTCAACAAAGTTACTAGATCCCTTTAAAGCCAAATAACAGTATTGGAAAAGTTACTGAAAGCTATATTGGCCAAACAAATTGACCAATATTGTTCAAAAAGTACACAAAAGGCTGGTGTGTAAAATATGAACCTTAGCAGTCGCGTGCTTGCATACAGCTTTTGCATGCGACATATAGCGTCAAAGATATTGATCGATCGAGCACCTATGTTGATGGCCTAAATTGCAAATATCTCAATTAATAATAGAAAATGGTTTAACCAAGCAATCACACATAATATGGTAGAAAAGAAAATAAGCCTAGACGCAGAATTCCCAGGTTCCCTTTCAGGTTTCAAAAGGAGGTTTTTATGGTCATGCCAGAAAAAATGCCAGACAACTTTCAGGTTTTGCTTTCAGAGCAAAAATAACTTCTGAGTTCTGACATTAGACGCCCTGTTGAAATTATCTTCAGAGTAACTCTGCAACCTCCATGAGGTTATTAATTTTTACAATGAATTTTTACAATGTGTAAATACCTAGATGAGCAGTAACAAATGTACATTGTATGTTACATTTACATTTTATTAATCTTGATCATACTGTACTGAATATTAATTTCATATCCATCATTTTATCTGGAATGTCCCGTATTCCCTCTCTTTGAACAACTATAGAAGTGTGCAAGCAGGAAATTAATCTTTCATTTTAGGGGGCTACTTTTTCAATCTATTGGATATCCCAAAATATTTTACATGATGTCCTATGATAATTTTAGGGGCTACTTATAGATTTGGGGGGGGGGGCTAGTTTGAAAATTAGGGGGCAAAATTGTCCTCAGCGCGCGCCCCCATGTATTCCTACCCTGCGTGCAAGTACTCATACAAATGTACATAACATATAATATTTATTTATGTATGTATATTACATGGCCTTTGTCAGGCAGAAAGGCGTATCTCGAGTGTCGCGCCACTCGAGATGCAGTATGCACTTTGTAAATAATTAAGCTAATCCAAAAAAAATCCAAAACAACACTTCTAAAAGAAATGTCTAGCTTTTTCTGAGAATTTCTGGATCATTTCAGGTCGAAACCGTGTAATGCAAACACAACCATTTTTTTTATAGCTAATTAGTGATTTACATTGTTGCAAAACCACTTCCTATGTGGTGGAAACATGAACATACTGTACTATGGGGCATTAGGCATGCCATTATCAGTCAAGTTTCTATAGAGTACAGAAGCCATGACGTCATAAAAAAACTTTTTTGAATTTTCAAATTTGGACTTCATTTTTAGAAAGAGCATAACAAATAATGTCCAAATACCGAAAATCAAAGGAATAGGTTACGTATTGGCTGAGATATGCCCATCCGAATGAATTTTACTTCAATGGCAATCAGTGTTATAAAACACTGGTTCCTAAATTTATGAACCAGTGCACTATAACACTGATTGCCCATTGACAAAAAAATCATTCGGATGGGGCATATCTCAGCCTATACGTAACATATTCCTTTGAATTTCGGTATTTGGACATTATTTGTTATGCTCTTTCTGAAAATTAATTCCAAATTTGAAAATTCTAAAAAAAATGTTTATGACATCATTTATGACATCACACTTCACCACTCTATCATTATTAGTCTCACATCATGGCTGACCTAATACGTGCTATAATAAGAAATGATGTAAACAAAACTTAATTTGTAAGCAGAACCTTTGCATAGTACAAGGGTTCAAATTAACCTCATAACTATATCAACTTCAGTGGTTAACACTGTTGCAAAACCTGTTCCTACTATGAGGTATACATTAGAGTGACATGAACTGAAACTAGCTTGTCAAATCATGTCAAGCCTACTAGTTTCAGATCATGGATACTTTATGACCCAACTCACATTAAAAATTACATACTAAACACGTCCGGGGGGGGGGGGGGGGGGGGGGGGGGGGGGGGGGGGGGGGGGGGGGGGGGAAGGGGGTGCAAATAACTTTTGAAAGGATAAAAATGTTTTAAAAGAGAAAATAATACCAATGCAACAATAATTTCTACTTGGCTATAATATAAACTGTTTCCATTTTGTTTGTTTTGTGTTGTGTACTTGTGTTATGTTCCGTGTTGTTTGTTTTGTATTGATATATGCTTTTTGGGGTGATGTACATTGTTAATGTTTCATTTAGTTATATAATAAGTGGCTTGATATCAGACTAGCTGGTCTAGTACATTGCAAATATCCGATCCTTGACTTGGGTATATGTTGTGTACACTGTCTGTGATTGACTTGTGGATAGTGTTTGCAGCGTACAAACACTGTACAGCAGACAATTATTGCTAAGCTTTTGAGAAACCACCACTTCATGTATGGTATGCACATGAAAAGCTTGTTTGAAAGCTTCTTCAAATATAGTCAAAGACAACTTGAACACAAGTACTGTAGGTACGTGTACATGTATCAAAGCAAATCATTTACAAAATATCCATTCTAATGTAGCTAAAGTGTCATTCATGTACATGCATGTACAGTACTACAGGCAAAATATCCCAATTAACATAATATTAATTTTCTATTCAAATAAACACACATTTTGGAAATGTATGGAGCTTGTTTTCAACATTGTGATAAAAAAAAACACTATTAAAAGCAGACAATAAATACCACTAAAGCTGTTCGGATTAAAGAAATTATGAAATTTAAAAAATACCACAGGTCAATCAATTACTGAAGGGCAAACATCCAGGGAACAAAATTAAATTTTATAATACAAAATTGACAAAACCACATCCATTTTTTAAATCACAAACTTGTATTTTAATATGTGGTTTAGGACAACCCATAAAGTGTGCCCGTTGCGGTATAAAGCAGTAACGCATAAAACAAATGTATCAAGCACTTCATAACTAGACTTTGAACAATTTGTTAAATTGACTTGTTTCAGCAAAACACAGTATTTTTTCTGCATACCAGAAAAGCAACCACTTCAAATGAATAACAAGAGGGTTTTCAGTTTTTCACCCAAAACCACAGCGATTTAGCAATTTTCAGGACAAAGGGAAAGCTGTGTATTATTGAACCACAGATTACAGACCATTTCCAATAACAATTCTTTGAAAATGTTCCTAAACACTTGGTGAGAACACAACAAAATTCAGTAGATAGCATTCCTTATTTTGGGGATTAATTTCATACAAAAGTTAGCATTAAAGGGTACCACCACCCAAAAATAATATTCTTATTATAGAAAGGTAACATCTTATTCCATTCCATCAACAAGTTCACACAATATGTTTTCAGAAAAATATATATAATTGGAAAACGCATCACCATTCTGAAGCATGCATTCATGCGATCTGAATTGCGAGACTAATGCGTGCGGAGCGAACAAATCGCCCGGGATTCTATTGCCTACAAGCGTACGCGTGAATAGCATTGGCGCACTCGCAAATTGATTTGGCCCGTATGGAACCAGGAAATAGTAGTGGTTCCGTAAGTGGTGGAAATTAATTGCTTAGTTTATGAATTACATAACCCTTTGCAAAATTGATCCAAAACGGTACCAAAACATATAAAATGTGTTGTTCTTTGCCTGGTGGTCCCCTTTAACTTGCTATACATGTTACAAAACATACAAAAATACATAATAACACAGAAATGTGGGGATTCTTAAAAAAATATCCCAAGCTTTAACCCATGAACACAACAAAACACAACAAAATGTGTTGTTAAAATGTAGTCTGAGCAAAAACTTTTTATGGCACCTAAAAATTAGCATCAACCTTAGCTTTAATAACGAGTGTACTCAAAATCAAAAATATAGATATTTGGGAATAGATACTGACTGCAGTAATTGTATGTGTGTGGTATAGCCACTAAAAGCAGTCATGTACACATTCCTTATGGACATGCTGAAGGTAATTTCTGCACAACAATATTTGCTTTTAGAGTTTGACTGAGGGCCAAACTAAACAGTACCCTTTTTAGATTGAACAATATGGTTTCACCAATTTGAAAACGGACTGTAGACTATACCAATTGTTATTATGAATTGAGAAGACTTTTAACCCTTTCAGAACCATGTTTAATTCATTGTATGATAAATGAATAATCGTACCATCCTATTAATTGATAATACAATGAATTATTCGCATAATCTTGCGATAATTCATCGTACAATCTCTTATCAAATTAAGTGAATGATCAATACCCTGGCTGGGGTCTGTGCAAGATTCAATACTGAGAGATGAACCAGTATTCAGTAAATAGAATGAAATTATCATGTATACCGAGCTGATGATAATTCTGGCTTTGATGTGAATAGGGTGTTTGACCAAGAGCCAAACAAACATGATGGGAGGGAGGTCATTGGGCTGGGTCATGAAGACCACACTGTACACCAGCAGTGGTGTAGCCTAGACCCTAGGAGTGGGGCAATGGGAAATTATTATTACTGCAGGAACCTACTACCCCCACTAGCCCCCCCCCCCCCCCCCCCCCCACCTCCAATCAGCTCCACCCTGAATGTAAAGGGTGTTTGACTGAGGGCCAAACCACACATTGATGGGATGGGGGTCATGAAGACTATGCTGTACACTAGCAGTGGTGTAGCCTAGGGTGGTGGGGGGGGGGGGGGGAGCAAGGGGAATTATTACCACACTCCCACAGGACTTGTAACCCAGCTCCCCTTCCCCCAACCCCACCCCTGCAAACAGACTACAATGAATGTTTATCCCTGAATACAGACAAAGATTTATTAGGGGAGCAAAGTCATGCTTTTGCTCTTGTTTTGGTAATGCAAAATATGTCTAGTGGAAATAGTGAAAGTTCTTATTTTTTCAAATGACTTCCTCAATCCCTGGGGCTTTATTATAGAGTAAGTCTGTCAAACTTCCTACTATGAAGTTCTTAAAGTACTTTCCAATAAAGTAGCTTAATGTAAGTACATAAATGTAAAGTATGTTTGTAATGATGTATTGGGGCAGTCCCCCCCCCCCCCCTAAGGGGACAACTATTTTAAATCACGATTGTCCCTCTTCATCCTACCCTTCATAGTTAGTATTAATTCCTCTACCCTGTCTATTTTCAACTCGGCTATGCCACAATAAGTTCCCCACCACCTCCCATGCCCCCCCCCCCCTCCCCACCCCTCCCTCTACAAGTGTACCTGACATACACAAACATAAGAACAACAAACTTGTCAAACAATCCCTATTTGACAGCAAGCCAGAAATCATTTATTTCATCCAAGATTACTTTCCCTATAAAACCATGCATGGTCCAGACATCAGCTTCTCAACTCAAGGATCTGACAGCACAATAACCATTGATATAAAACAAATAACAATGTACATAGAATGGTGAGACAATAACCATCTAGACAATAGATATGAAGAAGGAACATTTTTACGCCCCCCCCCCCCCCCCACACATACACGCCAGCGAAAAAATACACGGGGGCGGCGGGCGAATTCGCCCCGAAATGCCCCAAATTCGCCCCCCGAAAAAGAAGAAAAACAAATTTTGTGGATTTTTTGTGGGATTTTTCGTTGGATTTTCTGTTTGGATGGGGTTAAATGCTTATACAATTATCACTATAGCTTATTAGTAGCACCTGAAATTCGAAAAAGAGCCTGGAAATTTGTAGCCCCCGAAAGTTGGAAAAGTAGCCCCCGAAATGGAGCCCCCGAAAT
>JBAMJV010014390.1:0-36189 GCA_037951105.1 Echinarachnius parma
AATATTGGACATAGAATCGAGACTTTTGTTTTTCATTGGTTGTTATTGTATACATTCTATCATGTATGGTTGAATCGTGATTTGTAGACTAATTGGAATAAAACTATTCAAAAGCAAAAAAGATACAAGTGTTTGAGATTTCCAACACATAATATATCAGTCAATTCAAGGCCTCCTCGATTTGCAAACCCCCCCCCCCCCCCCTGCTCCCCTTATTGGAACTTAGCTACATCACAAATTAAATATTTGAACAAAATGTATGAGGCTTTGACTCCAAATTGTCATTGCATATAGACAGCACTTTATTATTATCTGCATTTTTGTATGTACACACACTGAAATATTGTACAAGAAACATATATTCACTATCTGTAAAATTTGATAAATATCAAGAGAAACATTGACATTCTATTAATTTAATATACAAAACTGTAATACACATACAGACCTTTAATGATATTAAAAAGATGTGCACAATGTACATTACGTCTCAACTTAATTTTTTTTCTCAATATTACAGTTGTCCACAAGTAAATAAATAATTCATTTCAAATAACTAGTCAACAAAAAGTATTATTTAGTGTTATCTTTCCAAAATTGTATGATCCAATTTAACATGTTAACTAAATCAAAATTTAGCCTCTAAATAAAACATGTTACCTTCAGTTGGTTCCTTGGTTTGATAAGTATAAAACAGAAGAAAGAAAGTTTTCAATTCACAAATCGATATATTTCTTTCATGAAGTCTTTACTGAATTACTGGAATGTGAATTATTTGAAAATACATTCGACACCTTTCTAATCTCCTACACATAGACACTCATGCATGATCATACATATTTCAATATCACAGTTTTAAATATATGTATGTTACAGAATTTCAATATAAATATTTACAATGTCTACAATTCTATCTTAGAAGAAGTAATAATTTGAACACATCAATTGGATTTTATGTCAACATTCCTGGGTGACTTGTAACTAAAGAGTACAGTAGGTGTACACACTATTACACTATTGTAAAACTGAACTTTTTCTACTAGTCTGTGAAAATGGAGATTTCATTCAAATCGGACAGTTAAATCTCGCTTTCCTTGGTATGACTGTATTAGAAACAAAGGCACAGGCATTTTGAAAGAATTGTGAAGGAATATGTCTGCACGTTGCTTTAAAGGGACTTAGTAACATTGTCCAAATCCTCAAAATAAAATTGTAATTCTAGCGGTTCCTTTATACCTTGTTGTATTCGTATTAACAATAAAATCATGGGACAGCTTTCGGTTTTTCAAATTTCCCTTTCATTACAAAGATATGTATGATTGAAGTATTTAGATAAGAAAATCTCCGGGCGAGATTTTCATCCCTGTACAAAGTGAATGCAGTGAGTTGGTGAATATCACCCAATATCACTTTGCATTTTCGCTCATTACTTGGCCATACATTGTCCATTTGACCTGAAATTTTCACACAATACCCTGAGGACATATGAGATAACAACAGTATACATTGCATCAACCATTCATCAGTTTTTGCACATCTCAACAAAGTTACTAGATCCCTTTAATACACAAAAAGAGAGATTTCATCTAAAACTGGACGGTTATGAATCTCACTCCCGGATCTCACTACCACTAGTGTGGCTGGATAACTATTAAAAGGCACAGGTATTGTGAAAGAATTGTGACATAATATTTCTGCATCCATTCTGGCCATTTGGAATATTTAGTGCTGAAATATGGCCTAAATAAACACACATACAGAAATGGAGAGTTAAATCTCACGTTCCTTTGTACGGCTGGATTACTTACAAGTTACAGAAAGGCACAGGTATTGTGAATTAGCATTGTGACGGAATATATATTTGCATCCATTCTGGACATTTTGAATATTTGGTGTTTGCATATATATGGCTTTACTAAACTAAGATACATCCTGTGAAAAGAGAGATTTTATTCAAATCGGACGGTTAAATCTCACTTCCCTTGGTATGACTGAATTAGAAACAAAGGCACAGGCATGTGAAAGAATTGTGAAGGAATATTAATGCATACATCCACTATGTCTGCACATTGCTTTAATAAACAAAAAAGAGAGATTTCATCTAAAAATGGATAGTCAAATTACACTTCCGCTAGTATGGCCGGATTATAAAAAGGCACAGGTATTGTAAACAAATTTTGACGGAATATTTCTGCATCCATTCTGGCCATTTTTTAATATTTTGGTGTTCGTATACACTACAGATTTAGTACACAAAAAACAGTACGTGAAATGAGAGATTCCATCTAAAAATGGACGGTGAACTGTCGCTTCCACTAGTATATGGCTGGAATACTGATAGAAAGTAGGCACATGTATTGACGGAAAATATTTGTGCATCCATTCTGGCTGTTTAGAATATTTCGTGCATGCATGGCTTCTGATAAACCCGAGACACAACTGACAAGGCAATACAGACGGAAACGGATGGCTCGGAGATGAAAACTTCAATACAATTCATTATTATTTCATTTGCTAAACTTGCTACTAAAACTTGACTTACGTTTCTTGCTAGGAAATAATTTAAAACACTGACATGTACATATAAGGCTTCAATCTGAGACAAAGGCAATGCTGATAGAAATGATGGCTCGGAGAAAGAACGTTGAATACACTTTGCAATTCATTAATATTTCACTGTCTATCAACTTGTTCTATATAATTAAAGACTTCAGTTTTATCTTGAAATTATTAAAGAAGAGAACAACAAGGTTTGTTACTCATGATAAGCCAACAGGATTACATAATTATACAGAATTTTTTTTTTCTTGCAATTGTGTACTAAAGTTGCCAACATTGTGAAACACAATTTATTTTAATGAATCTGTTGGATATTCTTTATATAATTTGTTAGACTTTACCCTGACAGAAATCTTCTTATAATCTGTGAAGTTCCCAAGGTATGGAAAAAACACCCATTTCTCATTCTGCTTAGAATAAAATTTGATATATATATATTTTTTTTAACAACAATTTACAACAAATGTAAATCCCCTGCACAATCAAAGCCCCCAACCATTTTGGATCTGCAAATGCTTTTCTCTTGCAGAAGATTCTTGACATATATTTACCAAATCCCACAATTCATAAGTATTCCAAGATGATAATTCTTCTGTCTGGTTCTTGCATTAAATGAATCCATGCATGAATACCATTCAATAGTCTCTGATTGAAATTAGACACCACCCAAAATCTGTTGAGTTCGCCAATCTAGGTTTGCTTTGTCGGACGTACGTTTTACGTCTCCCGAAAGAGTGCTACGATAAAAACAAACCACTCTATAATCCATCAAGTTCCATATTTAAGTTGTTCCCGAAACACAAATGTGAATGTGCCATTTTCATTTGCTGCATTTACATTTACCGCTGGGTCTGGGAGGTAACCCTCAAGTCCATAAAGCTGCTCCTTAACATATTTGTTTTAACCGGATGTTTTGCATCTCAATCTAGGTTTGCTTTGTTCCATGTTTTACGCCTCCCGAAAGAGTGCTTCAATCAAAACAAACCACTCTATAATCCATCAAAGTTCCATATTGAAGTTGATCCCAAACACAAATGTGAATAAATTCATTTCTATCTTGGAGACCCCAAAGTCCATAATTATTAAACAAAGTTGTTCCTAAACATAAATATATATATTTAAATATATTTATTTGCTTTCATCCCCTGCTTATTACATATCGGGGAAAAGAGCCTGAAGCAGCGCCATGTAGTTGACTCGCTTGACGCTATCCTTGCTCTCCTGCCCCGTCCACGACTCGTCAAACTTGGCGGGCGCCGCCACGTACTGCGTGGGGGTGACCGGGTTGTCGCGCCAGTTGAGGTGCGCGACGAAGGCGTTGTAGCTGACCTGTCCGGCCTCGTTTGTCTCGAGCCTGGAGATTGAAAAGGGCAAAGGTGAAATACAATTATATAAATATGATGTGCAATTAATTTGCAGGGTTGATTTCCTTGTCATTGAACTTCATTGAAACTAATACATTATACATCTTTGAAAATTAAAACTGGACAAGAACAAATATCACACAAGAGAAAAGTACTTGAAAAAAGCTTTTGAAAATTGAAATTCAATTAGAGTATAAAGAAAATAACACATTAATCTAGTGTTTTTTTTACGGCATTCCAAAATTAAGCCTGACTTTTTTCAAAATTTGTATAAGAGTGACATGAAATTACTTTCATCATGTCCATTAATATATTTAACCCACTGCGTTTGGGAACCTAGTGGGTCCTGCTATAACCCTACTGGGATTTATTAAATCTATTAGCAAGGAATATAGGTTAATATGGGAGGGGGAAAAATAACACAGGAGTTAATTCGTTCCTTGTTAAAACAAATTACCTTGAGATGAGGGTCCTTAGAACGTCGTCCGGCAGTGGTAGATGGAATGCGTTGCAGGTGCTGCGAACCAGGGCAGCGTCCAGGAATCCCGACTTGTCCGTGTCGTAGTGCATGAAGCCCTCCTGGAGCTTGGCGAAGTTCTCAAAGGCGGCCTTCTTCAGCTGCTCCTGGACGATGGACACGAGCGTCTCCAGCGAGAGTTTGACGTCGCGGGTGTCGCTGTAGTAGCGCGACAGCGTGACGATCTCGTGCTCAGACAATTGACTGCCTCCCAGTTGAACAAGAAGATTCCTACAAAAGGGGATAATTAACCAAAGATTAGAAAGATGTTATAAACATGGTAGGCAGAGCAAATCGAATTCTGTACAGGGGGTCACAAGAGTTTCCCATGAAATTCCAAGGTGTCGCTGTAGTAGCACGACAGCATGATGAGCACTTGAGCTGCAATAATAATGATAATAATAATACAATTTTCAGCTTATATAGCGCATTATAACCATACTGGTTCCCTATGCGCTTTACATATTTACAACAATATTCAAGTAGTCTCTATGCGCCTCCTAAATTATCAAAACTGTGAAACTGTAGTGTCGGCCCTCGAAACAGACTTAGTGCTTAGGACTGTGACCTCTAACACCATGCAACGTTTTTTGTTGTAAAACAGAAAAATTATAATCTCCTCGTGGGAGACTGGCCTAACGCAGAAGAAGAAGTAAACTAAACATTGTGTTTGTTTGTTTCTAACCTGAACTGGTCATACTCCAGATGGCCCGTGTTGTTAGAGTCGTTTCTCTGCAGGAACTCCTTGATCTGCTCCTTGTGCTGCGCTGCAATCCTTCCAACCTTCTGTGTGATCACGCCAATGTTGGCCATCGGGAACTGAATAACAAAATGGGAAGAACGTTTGATCAATTACGTTCATCTTTTAGAGTGTCAGCTTTTTGTTTCCATTTTCGATTTAATTTGTATTGGCTATTTGTTACTTTTCCATTATTGAGGTGCTGCAATCCTCCAAATCTTCTGTGTAATCACCCTTATATTGGTCATCAGGAACTGCTAAAAGATTTAAAAATCACTAAGAAAACATGGATCAATACAGTTTTTTTTTTTTTTTTTTTTTTAGGCGGGGGGGCTTTCATTGTCATGTTTATTCAAGGTTTTGCACTATGTGCTGGAATTTTCCCAATCTTCTGTGTGGTCATCAGCCTAATATTGACTATTGGAAACTGGTTGAAGAGTTAAAAAAAAAAAAAATGGACCAAGATAGTGATTCCCACTTTTCTGTTTTCATTGCTATGTCTGTGAGGCAATCATCTCAATCTTATATGTGATAAATCCAATATTTGCCATCAGGATATTTGTTTTCTGGAGCAACAATGTTCATTGTTATTGTATACCTGAGCATAATTCTTCTCCTTGTATCTGAAAATGCTTGACTGATCGTAAATGATATTACTGTCATTACCAATATTCATTTTTCAATATTCCTTTAGTACAAGTTGTTTTTTATTTTACCTCTTGAGCGTTCTTCTCCATGTATCTAAAGGCGTAATCGTCGGCGTCGATGAGGATGAAAAAGTGACTGTGGAAGTTCATACGGCTGCCAACGTACAGGTCCTTCGCGGTGAAGTACTCTGACAGCTCGGTGCTGAAACGCTCCTGGTTCGGCTTCTTGACGCGTCCACGCTCCAAGAATTTCCCGCCAATGATACCTAAAAAAAATAAATAAATATGGTGTTATCAATGCTAGAAATTTACTTTTTTGCCTTGTGGCCAAGTCGGCCAAGTAAAAACAAGATTTTCCCGAAGGCAATGGGCGGTATTCTACTAAATTGATCAACTTAGGCTGGACTAAGTTGATAACCTTGGACTAACTAATCCACACTTTAGTCCACACCTCAGATAAGTTAAACATGGAAACTTATCACTTTAGGCTGGCTTAAAGTCACAAACAGGCCTACCAGAATACAAAATTGTAGTCCGGACTAAAGTTAGTCGACACTTAGTTAGCACATTAAGCGACTGTTTAGTAGAATACCAGCCAATGTATTTAAATAAGGATACAAGGAGATGCAAATTAGGTTTGATTTGATTAAAAAACAATCAATAAGACAAGAGGATCCTACCAGAATTCCTTTCAGGAGGTTCAAAGACAGCGATGGTGTCATCTGACAAGAAGTATGAGATGATGAAGCGACGGTCGACGTCGATGGGCTTGGTGGTGTCCAGACGGGCTACGAAACGAATCACATTGCTGTCCAGACCATGTCTAAACATAACATATTAAAAAAAAGAGTTGATTAATTACACACAAGTGTTATATACAGTAAATTCTTCTCTCCTTTTCATTCAAATAAATACAATAAACAAAATAAATCTTAATGAAAGAAGATGAAAAGGTAACATTGATAGTGTTAACCAAAGATAGCAGAACTTTTGTGCAGTCTTTTAATACTCTTTAATACTCTTTTAATAACACAAGAACTATCAAGGGAAGAAAAAGCTTGACAATTCTAATTCATTTTGTCATAAGTGTTATCATTCTCAAAGATAAGACATGATAAAAGAGCTTGTAGTTTTAAGACATTTTCCTTTTGGTCACGGAATAAAAATGTTCACTATATAACCTAAAAATTTACAAACAAAACTATGAACCAACAAAGAAAACAAAATCCAATTCTCATTTAAAGATTGTCATGCGTGGGGATACGTATACAGCAATTTGGCATTTTTTAAATAAAGCTAATTTGCACACTGCATAACACCAATCCAGTGTGTATTTCTCACATAGAGAGCGCACGACGTTTGTAAGATGGCACCAAGCCTCTAATTTACGAACCCGAAATACCTTTAAATTATAATGTACATACCTGTCTTTCTCCATGAATTTGATAAAGTCCCTGCGTGGGGGTTTGGGGAGGAGCCCCATGCATGAGCAGAGGGAGTCCTCTTCAGAGCCGAAGCCGGTGTATGGGGGCCATTCCCTCTTGCCTGCACCGCCGGACTCATTCTTGTATGGCACTGACTGGAAGTTATCTAGAAATACAAAATAAAACACGAGAAAGATGTTAAAAGATTTCAACTAATCACTGCAATAACATGCAAAAGTCCCCCCACCCCCATATAGTAAATGTGACCGGCTTACACCACAAAACGACCGTTAAATTGCTGTGATAGTTTCTCAGTTAAATTAGCTGTAATAGTCAAGTTTTGTTTATAATATTTTAAAAGCGAATCTTATTTTACCTTCTGTGAAATTTTGAGCATCAGAGATCATGATTAAATAAACATGATCTGATTACAGTGCTTGAATGGATGCTGATCATTGAAGTGGCCCGCCCGTTTCTCCCTTATTTTAAAAATGCTTCAACCATATTCCAAATCTTTGGCGCTCATTTTGAAAGCGTTTGCTTTGTCCGAATATGACAAATTCCAGACTTATTGGTCGTTTTGTGGTGTAAGTTCACAAATATTATCAAGCCATAAAAGGGCCAAATGCCCTATAAAACAATTCACATAAACAAACTAATGAAACGAAATACATCTCATTTATTTTCTCTATTCCGTCACTCCTTTCTCCTGAAATTTGCTTTTGAATATGTTTTTAGAAATATTATAAATCTGTAATAGAAAAGTAAACTTGTGTGGAATATTATTATGGTGCTTACCGACGCCATATTTCCTCTTGTAGTATTCCTTGGTGAAGTCATCGCAGTCGGCGAGGATCAGCTTGCGGCCAGTGGCGTTGATGGTGGCTCCGATCGTGAGATCACTGTCCATGTAGAACTCTGAATGCACCGCTCCGGTCTGTCAGCCAAAGATACACAAAGGAAATCATTTATATTAAGATAATAGTTCCGACCTTAAATATATGAAACAATATCAGCATGAAAATTCATTAGTGTTTGCTTTTCATACCCCCCCCCCCAAAACTACAAACATATCTACCTCATTATCGATTTTGAAAATAAAATGTAGTAATTAATATTCGTGGTGCAGTAATTTTCGAGGATTTTGCACTGAAGTCGACGTCCGCGAATATTAAAACCCGCAAATATAAATGCGTGATTTAAACTGCGTTGAACACTTGCTCGGCCGCGAAATTATATACCCGCGAATGTGTTTTTGCGTCGCTCAGCGCGAAATATTAATCACGCGATCACAACGTTTACAGTAATCCATAATTATTTGGGGGTAAATTACACTTTACCGCCACGGCTTCCCTCAGATTTTAAAACTTTTGGTAATAAAAATTTCTCTGTAAACCTGTGTCATACCTTCAAGCTGTCAAGGATGTAGCGGCCCCCGTGGCCCGTCGGCCCGAACACGTTGAGCACTGTGCGGCCCGTGATCTCTCCCGGCTGGCGTAGCCCCTCGGGCGCGATCTTGGACAGGCGCCCCCTCCTCAGGAACATGGGGGTCTTGTCGCGCCCCGAGTTGGGCGGGATGATCTCCTTGATCTCGATGGTGTCGTCGGCAAGGAAGTAGTGGAGGTAGAACTCGCGGAGGTCGCCGAACATGTTGTCGCGGTCGTCCCAGCAGCAGAGGAAGCGCAGCACGTGGCGGTCGTGGTCCAGGAACTGCTTGAGGGTGTCGACCTTCTCGTAGGGGCGCAGCGGCTGCTGGGATTCATCCATCTAGGGGGGAGGGGGGGAGGAGAAAAAAGGGGAATTTATTTCATGCGTCTTGACAACAATACATAATTTAATAGCACGTTTTACCAAGTGGTATTATTCCATATAAGCCAATTTTTAATTTTTTTTTTATAGATTTACATTCTTTTTACTCATTCAGATAATTAAAACATGTAAAAGAAATTGTAATCACAGAGAACATTATGGTACTTGGTAGATATAGATTTACATTCTTTTTACTCATTCAGATAATTAAAACATGTAAAAGAAATTGTAATCCCACAGAACATTATGGTACTTGGTAGATATAAAAATAAATGCCTCTCTTTGAATATTGAGGGATCTGCTAAAAGGCAGTGCGTGCTTGTAGTGCGTGCACAAAGGAGGGCGGGGGTAACAAATAAATGTTGACTGATGTGTATAGCATCTTCTCCTAATATAGTGTATTTTCTGTATACTGTTTTTTCCATATTTACAAGCCTACCCCTTAACTTTATATTGACTCAGAGATACAAGGGTACTATATACTATCAACTGAAATAAACTTACCCCTTTCCTGTAGTCTGAGTAGGGGTCCTCGGGCGTATCAGCCGGATTCTTAATGCGAACTCCGAGCTTTCTGAGGAAGTTGTATGTGAACTGGTCGCAGCCGGTTATCTTGAACGTCCTGCCGTAAAGCGTGAGCTCCTGGTCTATGTTGAAGGACTCTACCGTGTAGAACTGATCATCATTTGGTGGTGGAAGGGGGATACGGTGGCGCCTGATCAGAGTGCCTGCGTGAGGGAAGGAAGATAATAGTTATTTAAAACAAAATCAATCATTTTGAAATATTTTTGATACGCAATTGACAAACATTCATTTAAAAGGTATTTAGGTGTTTTTATCTACTTGATCAGCAAACATACTGTCTGGAATGTATAAACATGATGATATCATTACAATGACTAATAACAAGCTTATTAGTCAATCCACTCAATCTACAAGGTACTGTTACAGGAAAATTGTCCAGCTAATGTATGTACTAGCCATCTCATTGCTGAAGCCTACAAATAATTTTTGTACAGTCTCCTACCTTTCTTGAATTCATACTAATTGCACATATTTTAAATGATTTGCTTTTTTTCAATAAGCACAATCGGGATTGTATTATCAACCATATTAGGCGCTATGCATATCGAAAAACAATATGAGATATCTACTAATTATAACTTTTGATGTGGTGTGAATACCTACCTTGTGGGATTCCGCTGTTCTTGACCATTGGTTCGATGACCTGGATGGAATCGTCCTCCAGGTAGAAGTAGATCTTGCACTTGCGGATGCGGTACTGCTGCCGCATCTCATGCACGGCCTCCTGGAAGAAGGCATCAAACTTCAGCACCTGCAAAATTAATGCGACATTTCATTTTTTAGTAAAAAAAATCAAAGTTAAAGTCCTTATAGGACTTGCCAATTAGGCAGCCCCCATCTCCTATTCTCGCTATAAACGCTGAGCTAGTAGGCAGAAGCAACCATTTTAAAAGTATTTGGTATGACCCGGCAGAGTTTGGTCCTGGGACCTCCCGTTAATGAGGCGGACGATCCAATCACTAAGCAACCATGCCAATGGGGTCAAACTGCAGCACCTGCAACATCAATGTGATATTTGCATGGTAAGAGAGCGTTGAAGAGGAGAAACGGATCAGAATCATACATAGTAGACAGAGGAAAAGGGTGGCACACAGCTGCATCAGAAACAACAGTTTGCTCAGACTGGCACCAGTAGCCCATTTCATAAAACACTTGCAATTGTTGTAAGTGTTCAGTTATTGTAACTATTTGGTCATCAGCCAATCAGCATGGAGCATTAAAGCTGTTGCCATGGTAGTTACAATAGTTGGACACTTACAACAATTGTGTTTTATGAATGGGCTACAGAAGTAAGAATAAGAGGGAAGAGATCCAGAGGAAGAAAACGTCATGATGATGGACTTGCAGAATAGCCAATAGACTGAAGAAGAGCAATGAGAAGAGAGGTACGTGTTAAGGATCTGCTCTTGAACAGAATCGCCAGAATTCAAAATTAGAGAAAACTGTAACTTATCCAATTCAAAACCTGTGAGTGCAATTTGTCTTTGGTGAATTGTCTAAGTATGTACAGTCAAACCTCTATAGAAAACAGGAAAAGTGGCAATTGCAGACACAAACTTGAACATACTAGATACTAGTACTGTAAACAAAAAGTGCATTTTTTCCCCTCTAAAGAATGTTCATTTCATATTAGAAACGGAATTGTCTTCTCTATTTCGTTTTAAACTTGTAAGTGTTTTTCATCATAAAAGAGAATGCATGTTTGTAAATATTATTGATATGATCAGATACCTATCAATTTGTTTTGTACTACTTATTGCACAATTTATTGTATCCTTTCATATATTATAGGCAAATACTTTTTCAGAATGAGTTTGAACGAACCTGCTTGTCGAAGGCTACCCAGGCGGGGGCGGAGTTGCCCTGGCCCTGAGGTATGCTGCTCGTCTGGGGCTTGGCCTTCTGCCCCAGAAGCGCCTGCCCACCGATGCCGGGCTTCTGCTCCCCAACCAGCATGGGCACCTCATTGCTGTAGTCAAAGTGTTGCGACTTGTGGAACTTCTCCTTCCCCAACTAAAATGAGATAAAAAGAAATTTTTATTTTAAAATAAATATCACCAGAGAATCATAAAGCCAGATATTATTTTTTCTATATATAAGGGGAAGACTATGCACGAATGTTTTGATCTTTACAAGAAAAATGCTGATCTTACGAGCTCACATTAAATAGTAAATAAATTTAAAAAACTGTCCATAAAAAAAAATGATTTAAATACTTTGTATGCGTACAACTATGATACTTGATAAGGTAATCCCTTGATGCAGCTGTAAAGCTATACTGGCAATATACATGTTCTTTCATGATTTGTTTAATATTATTTTATAATTGAGGCAACATCATACATGTATTGTAATTTAGAATTTACATATGGGCTTCATTGATGTTGACCTTGCTATGAATGTCCGATTGTAATTGGTATTATTTTATATTTCCATCACCTAGGCCATTATCTAAATAAGACTTACATGTAAGACTTAGACTAAGAGTAAGACCAAAGAAGAAGATCTCCAACACATTTCATAATGGCAGTCAATACTAGAAACTTCTTAAAATTTCTTAAATTATATTAATTGTGGCTTGTTACCATACATCATTTACATAAATTGCCAGTATTCACAATCATGATTGTTTATTATCAATGATGCATGATTTGATTTTGACAAATCTAGTATGAACAGAAGTCTTAAATTTTTCTATTGTCTGTATGTACCGATGATTAGTGTGCGGCAACTATGGGTGAGATGCGGCACGTGTATAATGTATGGCATGTCAGTGAGTTTTGGTCACCGTTTTTGCTTGGCACGGATGAAGATTGACAGATGGGGCGTGGCTTCGCGCAAGAGCCGAAGCCATAATGCATAGCGCTCTGCATGTAAGACCCGAGCAGTAGAGCAACGCTCCGCCCACAAGTCCAATTTCGGTGAAACATCACTGCGCTCTCTGCTTGATTGAGCCCAGTCAGGGAGAGAGCGCTCTGACGTAATTGACTGGAGATCGGGCGATCAACCAATGGGAGCTCGCTAACTCACTGTACAGCGCTAAGTGCGATAAGTTCTACGTGTACAGTATTTACCCAAACGCCCACAGCCACGGCCCAAAAATCCTTATCTTAAGTCACTGCATGTAATGCTTATTTTGGCACGCTAAAAAGTGAAATAGACCCAGGAAATTTACACTTTACTGCCACAGCTCTGGCAGCCTCTGCACGCTTGTAACTTCATGCCCTTACATTTAGTTACAACCAAACACATAGTACATACCGTGGGTGCTAGAGAACCCGGACAGTCACACACAACACAGATAGCACAGTGCGTCATTGACTTTGTACACACACCGTGCGCGGTGTCCAGGTTCTCCTGCACTGCGATAAATTGAACCTTCGTGCATGAAATCGCGCCGTGCGGAAACCCGCTTTGCCGTTGAGCGATAATTTTTTATCAGCGAAGGCACCGCGATATTAAGGTCCAATTGGTGTAAGTTTCTACCGAAATGAACTACTGAGCGTAGATTTACAAAAGCGAGAATAAAGATTATAAAAATTGTAATCTCAAATTATCGTGAATAAAAAATAACAAATGTTGGAGTTTAAAGACTGACTTTCAAGCGATTTTCTGGATAACCAGGAGGACTACAGAACATCAATATACATGTATTTTATGAGCAATATGCAGATAAATCGTTTGATATAAGTTTCGAGTCGCATGTTCAGTGCATTCTCGGCAAATCTAATTTCAAAGGTAGCCCTGTCCATTTTTTGGCCGGGTTCTCCCCCCGTCCGGGTTCTCTAGCCACTACGGTACACAAAACCTGACCTAAAGCACACATACACTCATCGCCATTCACTTACGTGTTCGAACGTGCTGTTGACATGCACCACATCTTACACAAAATCATGCTACTTCAGTAAGCAGCATCATCACCATTATCGATCACAATCAGGCGCTAATATATTTGTTTTATGCATTAACTCACCATTTCACTCCAGATGGAACTTTCAAAATGAAAATTCTTGTCCAAAATGTGTAAATTTAGCTCATTTTGCGTTAACGTCGACGTAAATGCCCGTTTCTAGCATGCTGACTGTGTTGTAATGGCGACTCGGTTTTTTCTGGTTCGTGTCCGAGTGCGCTCGCTACGCTGCAATTACGTACATGCGACACAATGCATTGCATAGCGATGTTTAGTTACGTGACGCTGCTACTGTGCACTCTCTTCGAGTGTCGACCATTCGAGATCTGATGTTGATCTTCCATCAAGACGTTGACTATTAACGCCGTAATTATGTGAACCAATGTCATCACGCTCTGCTACCAACATACATTCATGTGACTAAATGATTACGCCTTGTAAAAGACTAGTTGAACGAACTTTCATGTTTACATGTTATCACATGTTTACATGGTTATGCCATAGCCAGCCATAGCTGGCGCGTGTACAGTCGGCCTTTTCCTGCCAATTCCCGAAGGAAGACGGACTCACCAAAATTTTGCCGCTGAAAATGCAGATTTGGTGAGCATAGCAGAACGTATTTTGATTAAAATTTGTATAATAAAAAATGATCAAATGTTGCACTATGCATTTATATATAGCTGGAGCGCAAAAGAAGTGAGAAAGAGAAGGTATGTGAGAGAGAAAAATCGGAAAGGTAGCTTCGACCACGATAAGCACTAGTGTAAGGTAAATGGTTACTGTATGTATATATACAGAACCATCTTACAGTGTAGATGTGACCTAAAGCTGAACAAGCAGGAGGAAAGTGGTCAAAATGTGACGAAAATTGCTGATTATTGTTGATATTACATCTAGACTCTAGTCGACTTGAGCTTAAATTTCCTTCTTTATTCTGAATTATATTACATAAATATCGGGGGAACACCCCCTGATTGGCCTGAACCCCGATCTAAATTTCGAGACAAAAGAGCATCACTCAGAAAACAGAAACTTCCAGAAAGTAAACAAATCTGAGTGAAGCCGTGGCGGTAAAGTGTACTTTATTCTTTAATCCCAAATCCAAGTGTAATTTACCTGATCGCTGTTCTGTTCAAAATAACACAATCACAACTTACTTCTTCTTTTTTTCATTCGACTTTTCCAGCCAACAATAGACAGTCAATACTATAATATATGTCAATAAAAAGACAATACATCACATTCACAATCAACATTCAACGAAACAAAATGGCTTTAATTACAATTCAAAAATATATACATCAAAGTACAAACTAGTAAAAAACATGGGTTGATAAGGCAGTAATCATGTAAAACATAATAAGGCTTGGATCAAACATAAAACCTCAAGGACAAGGGCAAGGCTGATATCAAGTCACAAATCACACACACTACGAGCTACGAATACCAATCCATCATCTTGGTACGAAATTAAGTTGGTAGTATCCGTAACCGAATTCGTATACGGTATACGAATTCGGTTACGGATACTACAAACTTAATTTCGTTATCAAAACACAACAAAATAATGATATATAAGTGAAAATCTTACCCGTGGGTTGAAGGAGTTCCCAGGTAGAAACGGTAATGACATTTTCAATTCACTTTTTCTTTCAAAATGTTAATTAATCGTCGGTTTTGTCGTAAGTTCCGTACACGCTTTGCGTTTCTATCCAGTCACCACCTGTGTTATTGAGCGATTGCACTCTCTTGGCAACCCATCGTTTTCGCCGGTCGCTAGGAATGACATCACTTACTAGACCGTATGGCCATTGTTAGTAAATCGCGTAGCCAAGCTTAATTTTGACTAGTCTACATATCTAGGCATTACAATCCCATGTTTGTTAGATGGGATGGTGGACGTGGAGGCGGCGCAGGTAATTAATTGCCATTCTCAAAGATGTATTATTCAACCGGGCCCTGTGTTCAAATTTCGAAGCTACTTGTCTAGTCATGGGACATGGGAGATACATCCCCAGACATAATTAACATAGACTAGATAACTGTTTTGTCCAATTCAGTTAGTCTAGTCAAGTAAATTTGTAAATCTCAAGTCTAAACAGTAGTTTGCGTTATCCAACAATCGAATAGGGCGTTTCAGCAGTGGTACAATGAGTAAAAACTTGTTTGTTTGATTATTTGTTTATTTGTATTTGTTTGTTTTGTTATTCTGCTGTTGTTGTTGTTGTATTTTGTTGGGGGTGGGGGGGGGGGGGGGGGTAAGGTGGCTCTCGAAACTAACAAAGCAACCACTGTGAATAGCAGAGGAAGGCCTACGTGTGGGGGCCTCTGAGTGGAACCCCCCCCCCCCCCCAAGTATGAACAGTACTGTGGAATTTGACTTGACATGAAGTAAAATCTGAGTTATCTTGTCTAAAAAAAAAAAAAACTTTTTTAAATCACTGGTATCGAATTAGATACTAGCCATGAATGAATTTTATTTGTTTTTTTGGGGGGGGGGGGGGCGCCCCAAGCCCCCCCCCCCCCCCACCAGTACACCAGTGGTAGGCATGATCTCTTGCATGCCTACTATGCTTATGTTTGTAGAATTGTACTAATTATACCTATTTGGTTTAATTTGGTTTCAGTCATTGGGTTGCCCCAGTTTCATAAATTGTTGTAAGTGTCCAATTATTGAAACTACCATGGCAACAGCTGTAAATGCTTCATGCTGATTGGCTGTTGACATATTAGTTACAATAATTGGACTAACTAACTTTACACAATATCTAATTGGTAATCAAATTCTTACATATTCCTAAAATGCAGTGTAGAAAAAAGCCATGGTGGCATACACAGTAATTATAGTATATGAATCTTTTGATTTCATTCTTGAGAAAAAAAACCACTTGTATCTAAGCATACAATATACAAAGTGACAATAAATGGCAAAAGGTGGTAGTTTAAGAGCAATACACAAAATACAAAAAGAAACAGAATGGAAAAGGCCCCGGGGGAAAAGGATAAACATATAAAATGGACTACTGTAGTTTTCGTATCTTCACAAGCGGGTCTGAGAAGTAGACTATAAATATCTTTAGTAAATCTTGAAACTTGAAGAAGTTCAATTTCATTTATCTTACATTTTTCGTTAAAATGCCGAAAGGGGATCCTTGTCAGCGCCAGGCATGTGACATCCAAGCTTGCCTCCAAGGTATTTATCATTTACAGTCAGTTTAATGTTGTAACTAAGGAATTATTTCGTTTTGTATCTTCACACAACTCGGGTTTCCTGTTCAGCACAGTCCCACTCATTGTATTTTGTGCATACATACACACACGTTAAAATCGCAATTCATAATTCACTCAACTCTCAACTAAAGTCTCAATCACTGATCCACGGACCACCTCACCACTCATATGCAACAGCCTAACATGCACAGACATTTACTAGATCACACACCAGCCTGGTATTTCAATTACCCCTTCTTCATTGAAAATAAAATGGCCATAGAAGTTCCCACGCGACGACGGACGTGTCTTCATCATCGGACATAAAAAACATCTATCTGTGAGTGTGAGTGACCATGCCATGCCATGGTGACTGTGTATCAGAAGGATAGGTTTTTTGTTAAATTTTGTCTTGTGTCTAATATTGTCTGAATTTGTAATTTAATTGTTTTGTTTATTGTTACTATTTTGTTTAGCTTTGCTCTGATTGATCATGATTATGAATACTTGCACATTTTACAAATAAACATTGTTGTAATGTTAACTTAGTCTTAGTTAAATAATAATTATTACAAGCTGCTTTTTATGAATAAATTTGTTATGTTTTTTTAGTTAAACTGTAAGTAGAGAAGGCATTGCTCAGAACCTTCAAAATTGTGCCCATGTTTCCCAACATTTGTTTGTATATAAATCAGCATATATATGTAACTAGATATTGTATACCGTACCATTTTACAATACTTTCTGTGGTAATGAAACATTTCCTTCTTTATTCTTTTCTTCAGCAAACAAGTACAAGGAGGAGATGTGCACCAACGTAATAGATGCCATGAAGAGATGCTGCGACAGGTTTGATGATACACGGTCTGTGTGCTGCTCAGGCTTTCGAAATACGCAAAGGAAACCTGCCGGGCAAAATATTGGAGACTCCAGCTCCAAGCATGATAAAACGTGAATTAACCAAAGAAGAGGTTTTGCAGTGAAATAAAAAGAAATTTTGAACCATGAAGTGATGCTGCGACAAGTCTGATGAAACATGGTAGGCGACTGTGCTGCTCAGGCTTTCGGACGATGCAAAGGAAACCTGGTTTTGAAGTCAACTAAACAGTAATTTATAACTATGTGACAGTTTTGGTGCTACACGGTCCAGTGTGCCGTTCATGGTTTCTGAAGACCTTCATGAAAAATAGCGTTCAAAATATTTCATGACTCCGAACTTGTTAAACTTCACAACTTTTTGACATTCCTTGGATAGAGCAGTGCCTTATTTGTAAAATATGCAGTTTGAAATATGAAGATGAGATGACTGGACATACGCAAGAAAACCTGGAAATTTTGTCTTCAAAATGAAGAAACGGGACAATATGCTATCTTCAGCAGGAAAAGCATTTAGGACAGATAATTTAATCTGTGTACTGCTATCTAGCACTTTACAATAGTGCAATGAAAATACAAAATGTTTGATCTCATAAGGAACAACTATTGAATGGGGAATACGATTGAACTTGAATGGAGATGGTTTACTGGACTAGATAGGAAGGGATGTGTGCAAGTTTTGTAAATAAATAGATGTATGTTTATGCAGTTAAATCAGTTGCTGGATATGAGACAATTGAAATAAAAATTTCTTTTTATCTTAAAGTTTTCTAATAAGATTTGTTTTTGCGTGTTCCTGTCAGAAGGTATGGTACATGGACAGTGAGACCTCGTTATAAAGAGCTATAGATGATATAACAAAATTTACAAAACCCTCTTTAAAAGGGGAATTTTGCTGGTCCCAGACCTTTTATATATACTTTTTATGCCTCCACCAACGAAGTGGCCGGAGGCATTATGTTTTCGGGTTGTCCGTCCGTCCGTCCGTCCCGTTTTCGTTCTCGCGATATCTCAAGAACTGGTTGACGGATCAAATTCAAACTTGGTATGAGTGTACATATTGGGGTGACAATGATCTGATTAGATTTTAGGGATCATGAGGTCAAAGGTCAAGGTCACGGGACTCGATATATATGCAAAAATGCCTCGTTCTCGCGATATCTCAAGAACTGGTTGACGGATCAAATTCAAACTTGGTACTAGTGTAGATATTGAGGTGGCAATGATCCGATTAGATTTTGGGGTTCATGAGGTCAAAGGTCAAGGTCACAGGACTCCATGTATGTGCAAAAATGCCTCGTTCTTGCGATATCTCAAGAACCTGTTGAGGAATCAATTTCAAACTTGGTATGAGTGTACATTTCGGGGTGCCAATGATCTGATTAGATTTGGGGGGTCATGGGGTCAAAGGTCAAGGTCACAGGACTCAATATGTGTGCGAAAATGGCTTGTAATTGCAAAATTTTAAGAACTGAATGTCAGATTTCAATCAAACTCGGTACCTGAATGTATCATAAAGAGTCAACGTAGCCATAAATGTTGGGGTCATGAGGTTGAGGTCAAGGTCACGGGACTCATTATACATGCAAATAAGCTTATAATGCCAAAATCCCAAGAACTAAATGTCAGAATTCAATCAAACTTGGTACTTGAATGTTTTTTAGGGAGCCATTAAAGATTGGGGTCATATGGTCAAGGTCACAGGACTCAAAATATATGAAAAATATTTGAAAAAATTAATTCAGTGCATGTTAATTTGGGCTTGATATTAAAATTTGCGTGATAGCGGAGGCATAATTTTCGATTGCGCGCAATCGAAGATCCATCTAGTTTGTTTTACCCTGATGTAACAAGATCAATATAACATGTTAATTTTCATGGTCTCAATGATCTCATTATAAAGAGGTTCCACTGTTGCTAAAAGTTTATTAGAAAGTGATTGATAACATGGGAATTATATAGACATTCATGCCACTCTTTGTTACACTAACACACTCCTTGGAATAAGAAAGATTTAGCATTACGCATCACTAATCACATTGTCATCAATGCGAAACAATTATTGAAGCCACAAACAACAGATAAAGTTCAGAATATTTTAATTGGTATAAGAATACATAATCTTCTGTCATGAAAACTAACATGGTGCCATCATGAATCCTGACTTCCTGTAATTTTGTCTCATTTTATACAAATTGATACAGCTACAGTAAAACCCTGTAACAGTGGTAAGCTTTTTAAAGCCATTTATTTTGTACCTGTTAAACATGGGTATGTTTGCTGTTCATTTTGAGGAGCTTTTCCAATTTCTAATTGTGCTTTAAATTCACTTGTTTGAATTAAATCCAGTCTGAGATATTTGCCTTTTAGAAAAGCTTGGTCATGAATTCAATTGTATGATGATGCATAGTAAAATTCACACATTTTAAAATTTGCTTGGCAAGATCATGATCATAACAAAATCAAAATGTACATTCATTAATTATGTGTGCAAGAAGATCTATGCATCATCTTAAAAGATAAATATGTACATTGTACATGCTAATTGTAAATATCTACAACATAAATGTAATTGCACATAAGACTGAATTCACAGGAGGGTTGAAAAATTATGGACCTTTAAACAATTTGTGTAAGCAGAATACTTTAGTCAGCCTTTTTGTATGTGACTTATTGAGTAATTAAGTAACAATAATTATGTACTGGAGGATCTGTCCACTCCAATATCAGTGTTACAAAAAAAAAATACTGCACTGAATTCAGTTATACATTTCAGATAAAAGGCCTAGAAAATTCAGAGTACGTATATAACAAAAGTCGTTTGGTCCATTTAAGATTTCCTTTACATTACTTTAATCAGCCAGTTCATTATTACGTTAGTGTACAAGCACTTGCAAACAAAAGTCATTCAGACCAACATTGACATGTCCTTGATATTCATTGAGTTGGAAAGACTGGATTTGAGGTTATTTACTTATTATTATTAACATAAATTGGAAATTACTTCACAAGAGGGTAGATATATTGTTCCAAATGATATGTAGAATTCAGTAGCTATGTAGGGTCATTTGGATGAACGTTAATACTGAACTCGCTTATTGGTGCAGCAACAACACTATTTAGGGAAATAAAAAAATGACCAACTAGAAGGCCGACAAAGTCAGCATACCCACGCCTCCCATTAGCCCTGTTCTACCCCTTCGTCGGCCTCAACCCTGTTTTGCTTACCGATGCATCCTAAAAACATAGTGATCAACCGTTGAACAGAATCCCCCACAACTCCAGGCATAGTAAACTATGCTGACTGGGTATGCCTGCAGGGAGGGCTTGAAAATGCCGACATCTGTCCAATTTATTGGCGATAAATGTAACATAAATCATGAATTCAAACAAAATAAACTATTACAAACAATAACAGATACCTTATCTTCCTGATTCTGCAAACTTTTATGTCCATTTCTCTTGCATAAATATGATTTTAGATCTTTTCATGACAGCTATCTGCCGATTCGCACGTGTTTTTACTAGCTGCCTGTGTAGTATAGATATGCCTAATATTTATGCATTGCAATATGCACAACACATTACATGCGGGTGTGTACTATGTGTAAGTACATCTATTGGCATGGCGTGTGCGCCACGTTGTTTTCTTGAAATGATTTGAGACGGGAGAGACGAGGAGAGACTAGTGTGAGAAGGGAGAGGAGAAGAGAGACTGTGTGTGTGTGATAAGTACATTAGTGCGTGTGTGCCATCGCGATCGCACGGAGCACAAATAGAAATGCATAGACGGTAGTGCATTATCGGATTTCCCAAAATCCGTAACATTTCAGCGCCATTCCGTACTCCCGTAATTGTTGTCAATTTCCGTACCAATAAATACATACTCAAACTTCAAGGTTCCACAGAATTTGCAGGGGTCAACCAATCATCACCAAAATCTAATCGATTCTTCCATGTCACTATCCAAACATTCCCTGAAAATTTGGTGCAAATCCGTTCACCCGTTCTCTAGTTATCTTGTACACAAACAAAAAAAAAAAAAAACAAAAAAAAAAACAAACAAACAAACAAACAAACAAACAAACATACGGAACCCTTTACATAACCCCCTGCCGATTTCATCGGCGTGGGTAAATATATTATTCTTATATAGAGAGTACAATAATTTACATAAAATTAGTTTTCCCTTTAAAACAAATCAACCAACAATGTGAATGCATTAAACCAAACTATCGGAGCATTTATCATTATGCACTTCAAAAAGAACAATACATGTTTAAATTTAACAAACACAAATAAAGCAATAAGCAGAATACGTACATGATAATGAATTGAATATATTCCCACCAATCAGTTGTAGAAAATGTTTAAATGCACCGTCCGTCGCACAGATTGTCTCTAACAACTTTCGGTGGTACATTTGTAAGCCGTGACAGCCCTGCATCAGGTATCATGATTTCAAGTGTTCAATTTTATATTGCACAGTTGGGTCACCATGCAATATTAGTCTCTTTCATGATGTTTTCTACTACATAGCCATACCTAGTAGGAAGCCGCCAGCGAACCCACTTGAAATCATAACGTTTCTCCTCGCCAGATCCTTCACCTGGGGATAATGAAAGTAAAAGTGAAATAGAAAGTTATACATTTATGCACAAAGCATAAAAATACTGAAGTTACAACTGACGTCAAAAACCAATTAAGTATCAGACATAATTATGCTAGGTTTCTGTTATTGAGATGAATATTGTGTTCCTTTGGCTAACTACGGCATTATCGTGAAATAAGGCTCCGGGCGACAGTTCGAACCGGACACCTTCCTACCAGCTGACAAGTCAAATTGCGGGCGATATGATTATGATGCGCGTCGCTTGTCTGCTTCCACAAACTAACAAATATTAAATTTTGAGTAACAATCGCTTCGATTCGCGCTAATATTCCGAGAATATTGTGTTTATTTCGTCAGAAAGACAATTCGTAACATTGTCCATTCCTAAACTCCTCTGACGAAATAAACCCAAATAATTATGAGATTGGGTTTATTTCATCAGAATAATACATCTAAGAACCGTCCAAACAAAATAAACTGCATCAAGTAAAATTTCATGAAAATCAATAATTCAACTCTCTTTACTTACTCGTGAAATTAGGCTCCGCCCTGTACAAACCTATGGAGCGTCTTCCATAGAGCTGTACAGGGCGGAGCCTTCATTCACGAGTAAGTAAAGAGAGTGTAATATTGAACTCTCTTACTTACTCGTGAATGAAGGCTCCGCCCTGTACAACTCTATGGAAGGTGCTCCATAGGTTTGTACAAGGCGGAGCCTATTTTCACGAGTAAGTATCTAGAGTTTGAGATTGATTTTCATATAGTTTATTTTGTCTGGACGGTTCTTAGATGTATTATTCTGACGAAATAAACCCAATCTCATAAATATTTGGGTTTATTTCGTCAGAGGAGTTTAGGAATATAATCATGAAGTTTAATAACAGAATAACAAATGAGTCGGATAATTGTGTAAAGATTACATATTCCTAAACTCCTCTGACGAAATAAACCCAAATAACTATGATATTGGGTTCATTTCGTCAGAATAATACAACTAAGAAACCGTCCAGACGAAATAAACTGCATCAAGTAATTATGAAAATCAATGTTCCACTCTCTTTACTTACTCGTGAATGAAGGCTCCGCCCTGTACAACTCTATGGAAGGCGCTCCATAGGTTTGTGCAAGGCGGAGCCTAATTTCATGAGTAAGTAAAGAGAGTTGGCAAAGTTCAACTGTCTGTATATTACTCGTGAAAATAGGCTCCGCCATGTACAACTCTATGGAAGGCGCTCCATAGGTTTGTACAGGGTGGAGCCTAATTTCACGAGTAAGTAAAGAGAGTTGAATTATTGAACTGTCTAAATATTATACAGTTTTTGGTTTTACTACTGATTTGTGGAAGTGATTTATGTGTTTTTGACACTCTATGTCTCCGTGATACTCGTCCGCATCCGTGATTATTAATTCTATGGGAAAACGCGCGGTGGAAAGAAAACCCAAGAAATCCCTGTTTTCAAGCGAGTTTCGCAGCGTAAACAAAGGAAATCTATTCAAGATTAGTAGACCGAGAAATCCATCGGAATTGCCGTAAGTTTGGTGCTGTGAAAATTGGAGTCCCCAGGGACCTAAACCACGATATAGCCGCTAACTACTCGGTATAGTCCAGTTACATGACCAATTAATTCATCAGTTTTAATAGTAAATTTCAGAAATTGTTATATTATCAAAAAATAATAAATCCACTCCTTTACTCTCTAAGTACAGTTAGAACCTCATAATAAAGAGCTCTGATATGACAAACCCTCTTGTAACAAGGTAGTTTTGCTGGTCCAAAATCTTTTTTTTTTTTTTTTTTTCATTTACCCAGATGCCAGATACAAAATTCCTGATATAAGAAGATAATTTTCGTAGTCGCAATATCCTTTATATACCTTGGTTCCTTCTTATAAAAAGTACATTGGGACCATGGAAATTAGCTCATTATATCAAGTATCTGGGTTATGTTTTTTGAGGTACAAAACAAATATAAGGATCTTGGACCAGCAATAGTCAAGTTTGACTGATTGCAATACAAATAATAACAACAATGAGAAGCAACATAACCTCGTTATAGGGTTTTTCATTGGAGCTCTCAAAGAAGGAGGTTACAATGTAACAGGGTTCCACTATACATTAGTTCTACACTGGGTTACCTTGCTCACTGCGCCTTCCATCGCAGGGTAGTTCTTCTCAACTCCCTTCATCGCTTCTGACTTTGTCCTGTTGACATCCTTCTCAAGTTGCTTCCAGTTCACTTTCAGATATCCTGTGTGATGTCCAACCTGTATGTACAAATTTATTAATTGATTTATTTATTAAATAATTGATAATTGACCAACCAACTGACTGATTGATTTAATAATTGAGTTATACAATAATGAATGGATGGGTGAATAAATGTGGTTGATTGGTTTGTCGGGTGGGTGGAAGCATGGACTGATTAGTTGACTGACTAAAATTAGCACAGGCCCACTGGCCTGGGGCCACTAAAATTAGTTTCAGGCTACCAACTTTTATTGATGTTAAATTCTACTGGCCTGAATGGGCAACAAAATATGTAACATTATTTGTAATGTTTTTCTTTCTTTGAGGCCATCAGATTCAGGTTTTGGGCCACTAGAATTTAAAAATCTTGTTTTTACTTGCCCAACTTGGCCACAAGGCAAAACGGTTACATTTCTTAACTTTAGATAGATTGTTAGATAAGATGGCTTAACTTATTAATTTAAGGATTGACTGACTGATGGATGGATGGAGCGATTGGTTGATTTTCCTTTGATTTCATACTACATGACAACTTTCCAATACAAATGATAAATGTGACCCTAAAGTAGGATAAATAATTTTCTGGATTTTTAGCTAGTTCGAATTAGCATTATCTAAGCTTTGATATGATATCAAGTTCGTCTCATAATGATTCTGCAACGCAGAGTTATTGACGTTTTTCTAAGGGTAATTTTTAACTATCTGAAAATAAAATGCCAAGAAAATCGCTCAACAAGTTTTACATCCGTTTCGAAAGTGAAATTTGCTTCCTAAGCAGGCCATACGTGAAAACGGTTGCATGAATAGAATGTCGTAGCAACCTTTATCCAATTTTCTTGAAAACTTGCATATCGGTAAAACAGTATGACTTACACATTTTCCTCAAAAAAAAAAATTATGAATATAATACATGCTTTGTTAGAGAAAAGTGATTTTGGAATGATAAACTCGGCCTCAAGTACACACCGCGCACAGGATACAATAGCGAGCACTTTTATTTAACAAAAGGGGGTCCGCCCCCTGGACATGCACTCGTTATTGTTCGACTTATCAATACAGGCAGTGCAGCCATTCCTTTGATGTAACCATACCAAGATATATCGCGCGTGCAGTCCTTTTGAAAAATAAAGCTGCTACGGGGCGCGCCTCACAGAACGTGTACCCCATCCAGCGTACCGCACAAAGGGGTTGTTAAGAGGCGGAGCTTAATATCGATCGCTTTTAGGGTGCAAAGAATTTTAGAAAGCAAACTTTTTAATCCCCGCGAAAAACATACTTCAAAACTCTCCTTAATTTTCACCTTTCCACTAAACATTTTAACTGGAAATTTTGCCTACCGGTTGAACAAATACCAGAGAAGGGACTGAGCCAATAATATTTTGGGGACATTTTAATGAAATTCCAAATCATTCGTGATTTCTGAGGTTCGACCCGTCGCGCGGACTTTAGGCTCCTCTGAAAAAGACGGGGCACAAATTAGTAAATTACTCTAATGCCAAAACACTTTTTTAGTAATAATCTTTTAATTGGAAGTAAGATTATATTTCCTTTATACTATATGATGAAAGCAATACATCATAATTGAGTGCGTTACTTTATCAATGTTTCATGATAAAGGGATAGTTTAGTTTTGTAGAGAGGGCGCTACAAAAAATAATTTTTGGTGAGATAATGAAAACTGAGTGTCAAATTCGAAAGAGCATACAATTTTAATGGCTGAATAAACTTTATTTGATCAAAATCGGTTCAGAAATGGCTGAAATATCCACAAACATAACCATTTGTAATAATTGTGGGGCCCCACATTTATTTGATAATTTTTAACCAGCCGTTAACATTTTTTAAAATGCTTCCTCCTTTCAAAAATTTACAAAAGAGGTTTTTAAATAGTTGTTAATTATCTCTCTATTTAATCACTATTTCCACAAAACATCACATGCACAACATTTTATTTAAAATGGTTGAAACCGATGAGTGTTTACGCCCTCTTGTGTTTCAACTGCTCTTTTTGAATGATAACAGGCTTTTTACTTAGTCATTTGTAATTTTGTATTCCTTTCGAGCATGGTGGAGTTATCACTAGTAGTTTGTGATGTAATGGTGCAGGTTTTGGTTACTGAAATTCAGTTTGACCAAACCTGTACTCTCTTTACCAAAACTCAACTATCCCTTTAAGTGTAGCAGTGAATAATATACATTAATTAGTACAAGATATGCTCATGAGCAATTTCCATCACGTTTATTGAACATTATACAGATTAAAACAACCTAATTGTTCAAAGTACAGTTAGACTGGTGTTTCAAAATGTTTTAGAACTGGCAATTATCTCTTTTCTTATGTGAAACAACACATCATAACAAGGTAATGATTCATCCAATAGGATGTATACATTTTCACTACATAATTATACAGTCAAACCTGCCTTAGTGGCAACCTGTCTATAGTGGCCAGAACAGAGGAAAAATTTTTTGTATGGAACCTGTCTATAGAAGCCATAAAAATCTGTTTGCTTTAGGTGATCACTATACACAGGTTTGACTGTGTATAATATACAGACTGAAACGTACCAGAACCAGTAAGAAGCCACCACCGACAGCTGTAGCTGCTGCTTTGCTAACCTTCTGGAACAGGTACCCTGCAACACTGTGCAAGAAAAGAACAGCAAGAGACAGCAATTGTAGAATAACATAAAATTCAAAAGAACATGGGCCTTACAGAGCATACATACTTTCATACTCATTCAACAGTAGAGGTTTATATTTAAGCATATCCAGAGCTAAGTGGAACTAGATGTACAACTAGTCTTTCTTGAATTCAGAAAGGATGTGTACGGGTTAACATACAGCCCCTCCCCTCCCCGTATTGTTCGTGAATAGAATCAAAGCTGGGATGTGTATAGTGACTGACATACCATGATAACTTGCCCATGTATGATAAGTTTGTGCGACATGGCATCTCGCAATCAAGAAATATATCGTCTGTGGACAGAAATTCAGACATCATAGGAAAAGCTAGTAGATGGCCCAGAAAAATAAGGCAATATTTCATGGTCTAAAAAATCTTAAGCACTGGGAAAGATGTCTTGTTGCAGCTTTTGTTTATTTTAATGGACTTAATCCTCCAGGTTTTAATGGATTGGGCCCATTTGATGGGGTTGTGCAGGGATAGATCGGGCGTCGAGCATTTCCATGGTTTATTTCGTCTTTTTTCTGGAGGGAGAGCGTACCGACTGTATGCATGGAATGTATCAACTGGAAAGTATGAATACTTTAATGGAACACACCCCAGTATTACTATTTTTCAGGTAAGAAAACAAATTGCATGGTGAATACGTGTAATTTCAATATAACATTATTACGTAACTTTGCGATTCTCAAGAGCTCTCGACGTAGAGGGCGCATGATGTGGTATGTTTCCACTGGGATGAAAACAATGTATTACTATGTATTATCATTATGCAAATTGATTTTGAAAAGGTGGGGTTAACCGTTAATAAACTTAAATTTGCATAATGAATGCAAAAATATTAAAATGAGGGCGTGTTCTTTTATCATCATTCATAGTCATGATTGTTAAAAAGTTATCCTATATGGGCGTGGTCACCATGTAGGCCACAAGTTACAGTATGTCAAGTGATGTTAGTTCCTTTTCAATTTAGGTTTCGTTACTATCAGTTCATCTTATTTCACATCGGAGCAATGTTCATTTTTATTGATGCATCATGTCTTGGAGCAAAAGATTAGAAGATCCTGATGCCTTTGAAATTCGTCACTTTCGTAACCCTTTTAATTTTTACTCTTTGTTAGGACAATCTGACAGTGTTTTTTACAACTGGCTAGAGAGAAATCATTAAGTTGCCAGAGATGTTCTTTGTGAACTTTGCTTGAGACCGTGTAAAGTCGTGAATTGCTCCAATAGGAAAGGGGGTAAGCTCTGGCGATGCAGAGGTAGTGTCACCTGGAAACATGAAAAAAACTATTCAGGTTTACAAATTTTCCTTTTTCGAAGGGATTAGATTAGATGTGCGCGAGATATAGGTGTTCATGAGAGAATGGCTCTTGAGATCTTCGTTGCATAGATGTGCCATAGAATCGGGGATGGATTATAAGTGATCAGCTGCAGTCAACTGGGCGAAGTTTATGCGCGACACTGACACTGACGACACCATGTTCCATGGTGAGGTCGAGATCGACGAGAGCCTTTTTGGGAGGAGGACAAAATACCATCGAGGTAATCCATACAGACTAAATATCTGGATTTTCGGGATCGTCGAGAGAGCAACAAACAGAATCGTCCTCTATCCCGTGGACAGAAGAGACAAGGCAACGCTCATCCCACTCATCGAGCGTCATGTCGCCAAGGGATCGACCATAAATACTCTGATGGTTGGCGAGCCTACCACAATATGAACAGGCTGGGTTACGAACATTTCACGGTCGAGCATACGACAACATTCGTACAGAGATACCGACATGACGTGACGGGGCAAATCAAATGCGTGCATACCAACCAAATCGAGGGATCTTGGAAAATTGCAAAGGATCATATCAGAAGAACGGGACAAAGGTGACCACCTTTGAGGGGCACCTTTGCGAGATCATCTGGAGAAACAGAGTCATCTGCGACAAACAAGACGTCATCCCAGCTTTCTTTGATCTTCTCAGATCACACTATCCTCTCAACAGGAAGGCCAACCTCGAGGTGCGTGTTCCTCTGTTCGATTCATGGCACGCAGCATCCGAGGATCGGCTAGCCCGAAACATGGAGGACCGTCATGCCGCAGACGACGAGCAGGAGCCGATCGATCCTCCAGCTGATCAACATCAAGATGATCCTCCAGCTGATTAAGATGCAGAGGAAGTATGGAGGGACGTGCTGGGTCCATCTACAGCCCGAAACCCACCAGCAACATGAGATGAGGAAGCGGGCCCATCGTCATCACTCATTTCAGTGATGCCCTCGTCGTCAACCAGCAGCAAGCACCCCGTGTCCGATCGAGCAATGTCGCCCTCTAGCGAAACAAAGGAGACAGCTACAACAAAGAAAAAGAAAAAAAAGATGCGCATATCTGCTTCGCGCACCCTCTGCCAGTACATATGTACATAACATACATATATTGCAATAATTTCACAAAAATTAAGTTATTATGAAATCTATTGTTATTTTCAGCATTTTTGTTCAACATTTCCATTTTGTTTGCCCCCATGCTTTGGCTCATGGGGGTTTTTCAAAGATTCAGGGGGCAAATCGCCCTTTGCCCCCATGTATTTGTTGTTGTTTTTTTGTACTTACCAGCCACTTGTTCCTCCCAGGGCCAGCTGCACAGGGACCGATTTCTTGGAAAGCTCACCATCAAGAGCCCTCTCCAGCCAGTGCTTCCCGACTTCTGCCAGTTCTAGGATCTCAAAAGTTTCATCTGTGTCCTTCTGGGCAACGACTTTATCTGAACCTAGTATTAAAAGGAATGTGGAATATATAAGATAGCAGCGGAATGTTGAAGTTATAAACATTTCTAAAGATTTGAGGCAAAACATGTGATTTTTAAAATGTAATGATTTAACACTATACATTCAGGAATAGAAAAACCATAGACTTGTCAATAATATCAGGCAATTCCATCATTCTCTTCGAAGACGTGCCCACGACTTGGTATGCATAACTAAAAGAACCCATGCTCTAAGCAATTTTTACATGTACATAGCGTTATTTTAGTCATGAGCATGCCAAGTCATGGGCACGTCTTTGAAGAGAATGCCCAATAACAAGCAATGTGTTTACCCCAAATTCACCCTTTTGCTGTTTGAATCTTGCATATCAAATATTGATTTGGTTATTGCAAACATTTCAGTACCATAATAATGAGAATATGGTTATTTGCATTCTGATTCAAATGCTAAAGTAAAGGGGTAATTTTGTGGTAATACTGTGACATTTTACTGACGTTTGATTGGAATTGCCCTTCACACTTTACATGTACCTTTACCACCTAGGTCAAAAGCATCATCTTTGCTAAGAATCAGTATTTAAGGACTGGAGAAATAAAATTAGTGATGTGAAAATAAAAAGGCATAAGATGCGACATAGTTAAGTCAAATTTACAGCATACCCAAACGGTGAACTTCCGCCACAGTCGTACTCGGGCATAAAGCATGCATTGTTCAGAGCTAAACCCGTTTCCACATATTTGGGAAAACCTACCCAAATTGCTGAGGACTGGGGTTGTGGAACTTCATTATCTGCTTGGATTTTTCAATTACGCCGCCATTTATCTGTTAATGTTTGAATCCGTCACCCGTGTGGCTGCGCCTCTCACATTAACATATAAAGATATATAATGTCAATCAGAGACAGAGCCATTTGGGTCGCGTGTATATATTTTGTTAAAAAAGGTTTTAACTACTGTTTTAGTAATGAACGTTTAAAATTGTACCTGTTATGATTCATCATTGTTCCGTTATGTGTTAGGGAGGTCACATGAACTGGAAAAAGGTGACCTTAGGGTTAGAATATTAAGGTAATCTTTGTTTTTCCCTGGCATTCATGTGACCGTTTCTTTTTAGGTAAATACTTTGTACGATGATTTTTGTTGTATTTTTGATTTGCGGAATGAATAATAATAATAATAATAATAATAATAATAATAATAAAAATAACAGACGTAATGACTGCTCTATAGTTAAGCAATTGTTATAAAGCATCCATTCCATGGGCACATCCTCAGAAAGAGAATGCTGGAAATTAATTATTTTCAAATCAATTTCTTGCCTCTTTTATTTACTTTGTGAAGTTTGTCTTTGTCATTGAGTTTTACATTTATTAATTGCAGTCTTTTAGTGTCGGCCATTATTTAATGTAATGAGACCATGAAAACAATAGATTTGTTGATCTACATCAAATCTAACCTAACCAGGCTCTGTGCGTAGCACAGAGCCTGGCATATTGAGTGTGTGTTAGGTGTATCGCTCGTAACAATTATTGGTAAAAATAGTATATAAGATACTATACAATTTATATCTGGTTTTATACTTACGACGGATGTTATCCATGGACTCATGGTCCACAGTCTTGATACATGATGGCTCCATTCGGTGTATTTATTCACAAAATTAGGTTTTTATCGTCAGATTGTGGTAAGAAGCAAAAATTCCAAAATGGTATCCGAATTTGTGTCCACAGTGCGCATGCTGCTAGAGGTCACGCAGGATTCATAACTTTGGCGTACGAGCCATATAAGCCAGGCCACTGTACTCAATGTTAACCTAACCGCCTGGCATATACATCGCTCGAAATCTTGCAGGAACATGTTTGTAGATGGGCGATGAGGTGTTTATCCTCTTTAAGGCAGATTTTTTTAAAATTTTGTTTACTTGTACTGCACCCATAAATACCTCTGTACGACGGCGCTACAACAAAATTACTATGAAAACATTGATAACCTACCTCAAATTGATTATTTATGTCGATTGTCCTTGTTAGAATCTCGCTGTGCGATGCCGACGGATCGAAAAAAAAAAGCGGATTCTAACAAGGACGATCGACATAAATAATCAATTTGAGGTAAGTTATCATTCTTTTTATAGCAATTTCGTGTAGCGCCGTCGTACATAGGTATTTTAGGGTGCAGTACAAGTAAACAAAATTTAAAAAATCTGCTTAAAGAGGATATAAAACACCTCATCGCCCATTCTACAAACATGTTCCTGCAAGATTTCGAGCGATGTATATGCCAGGCGGTTAGTTAACATTGAGTACAGTGGCCTGGCTTATATGTATTAGGTCAAACCGATCGCCACTTACGCGCGGAACCGGAATAAAACCTCGCCTATATATCCCAGCATGCATTGCCGATGACTTTGGAGGCGACAGGACAATTTCGAACTATTTGTGCGAAGCCGTTTGGGATAATCATCAATTTGAGGTAAGTTATATTCTTTTCATATAATTTCTATGTTAGCGCGCAGATAAAACGCACTTTTGTTCCTCTAGAAAAGGTTAACCAAATACAAAAAAATATAATTAAAGGTGATAAAAACACCTCATCGCAAAAACGCTACACCATTTCGATCGTCAGTAATTCACAGCTCTGTGCTACGCACAGAGCTGATCATAGTTACATCAAATCATGACAAAAAATAACATACAAGCGTAAACTAATACTAATACTTATTACTAATAAAACTTGACAAAACAAACACTGCATGTCACACACACCTATCTGACACAGCAATGCCAAGCCAAGGGGCAAGGCAAGGCAAGCAAAAACAAAGGCAAAGCAACTGCACATGCAAATGCAATCTATATTAAATATCATAACATTTTCACAATCAAGAAAGAGGGATCTTTGTCAATCATTAAACTAAAGAGTAAAGACCTACATACGTGCATCGTATATAAGCGGTATTTTGCAGTCGTGCACCAAACAAAATAACACCAATCATCACTTTATCATCATTTTATTTTCAATGCCGTTTACTTTTATACACGCTTTGTACAGTCAATTACCCTACACAGATTTCTATAGGTGGGCCAATGCAATGAAATAATGTAGTCGACACAATACTTAATTTCGCAAATGACAACAAAATAAAGAATATTAACTAAAGAAAAAATCTCACCGTCTGAAGCCATGATAGATGGGTATATCTGGATACCTTTTCAGCGTTTATAATGGACAAAACAGTGTTTCCACGAGATTTTTCTAATCATGACCGCGGGGGCAAGTTAGGAAAAAAGGATATGCGCAGTACAGGGTGGCCCAGAAAAAACGGAACGCGACTGGACCATAGAAGTATGACTCCAACACTGCCGTTGTAGAACTAGAAGGTCAACTCTATTGCCCGTAGGTACCGTACCCCATACACTTTGTACATAAAGCAAGTGCGGGCTGACGGTCTTGTTTACGAGCAGTATTGAACGGAGGAAGTTCGTCACAAAACTGCATTGTGGGGAAATAATATGACGAAACAATAAGAATGTGCGTAAGCGCGCACTTTACCAAGCGCACTCACACTGTACATTTTCTATGGCAAAGATGTCATTAGCGCGTACATTTGTGATTTTGCGCGCGATGAATTTGTAAACAATTCTTTTTCCCTTGGCTGAGACAGTGATCCGTGTATGAAGAGCGACTCTTCTGCAAATATTGAGCAATCCTAAACAGTATTTAACACAAAATGTAACTAAAAAATGAGTCTTATTAATGGGGTAGAAAAGGGCAACACAAATTGATTACGCTAGATAAAGATGTGGTGAATTTTTCACCGCAGCTCAATGGGATGTATTTTATTATTAATTCCCGATCAAAGTTTGAAATTACACAGCCTGTCATACTTTTGATGACGTTTTGTGACGTAGCTAAACTGCTTCTAATCGCATACATACCTAACCATCATGGCGGCTGAGTTTCCCCCCCCTGGACTGGACACGCGTGAGTCGCGTAATCCGCACGTACGTAATAAATGACGATATGCGATTTTCTGTACTACCGTATACTTTTTTTTTGCATTTTGTTGTCAGGCTGGTTGCCCCCCCCCCCCCCCCTAAAAAAAAAGCAAAAAAGAAAGGCCTCTCGGCCATCTAAACCTAGCAGTGGACTCGGGCAATGATCGGTCTTGTTGATGACCCCCCCCCCCCCCCCGCAATTTACGGAACAAGGATATATATGGCGCAGTACAGGGGGGCCCAGAAAAAAACGGAACGCGAGACACGTACAAAGTAAATTACGTATACCTGTATAATTTTTCATTTTGTTGTCAGCTATGCCCGATGCCCCCCTCACCGCCCCCCTCCCCAAAAAAATAATCAAAACAATAAAAACAAATTCACAAAGGTCCACTAGTTATATAACAGTCTCGGCCATCCTAAACGAGTGGTCTCGCCCGATCGGTCTTGTTGAAGACCCACCTCCCCCCCCCCCCCCCCTCCCCCTCCCACGTTTACACATTTAAAACACTTAGTGGTCTCCGTCTCGCCTCGATTGATCAAAGATAGTTGTTCTGTTTACCCAATAAGTTGTTTGATATATTGTTTTTGTATAACCATGCGTACCGTGTAGTCTTTGGTGTATTATCTATACAACAGTCTGACAGTATTCTATACTATGACACTATACTTAAAACAAGTAAGTAGGTTGTCATATATATATAGGTCTGTAATCCCATATATCGTACTTTTTGTTTTAATTCGTAAATCCACCATATCCACCACGTCGACCTTTGGCCACCCACAATTACTAAACAGATGGATCATTTCTCATGGATATGCATTAGATAACAGGGGCGGATCTAGCTTTTTGCTAAGGGGGGGGGGTGTGGGGGGGGGGTTGACCAATTTTGTTTTGCTATTTTGAACCCCCCGTAAGTGATTTTTTTTTCACTTTTTTTTCTTCACACTTTTTTCACTGATACATTTTCACTTGGCAGCCCAAGGGGTGGGGTTAACTAAACCGCCCTAAAACCCCCCCCCCCCCCCTAGATCCGCCAACCTGGATAACATCATGCTGCATGTATTTCCTTTACTTGTATGCCCTTTTGTGTTTCTGTGTCTATCATTAAGTCTCACAAATGATTATAATTGGAGGAGGCCGGAGCACATGGGCTATGGGGAGCACTTGTCCCCGAGGCCGCTGGCAAATAAATAATTATTTCCAAGAGGGAACTTATTGGAGTATGCGTGCATATTAATACCAACATAATTACTTAGCTTCTCCTGATATGCCCAATAAGATAGGATTAAAACAATAATTATACGCTCAGGTTTGGTTTAGTCTTTGAAATCCTGATAATTAAAAAATTAGGTGCGTTTTGTGACCTGCGAGGGGGACCACCCCCGACCCCCTCACACGCCTCATATTATAGTCACGTTGATTGCCATTGGCGCGGCGTATTCAATAGCGTGGTCAGATTATTTGGGGGGGGGGGGGGATCAAGGGAGTTGTTGGGGGCACACTTTAGGATACGGTATCTTGTATACTTTATATTTGTTTAAGATGTCCCCTATATATCTATGTTTCACATTGGTTTGTTTCCTTCTATTATTCGGTGTTGCACCCTAGGTGCACCGTGCCCCCCGTGGCCCCCTAATAGCTACGCATGGTTGTTTGTAATAACATGGGAAAGATAAACACGAATTATATTTACTAATATACCTGCAGCAGATTTCGTTTCTCATTCAGTAAGGCTACCTGTGAGTTAATTTTACACTCGGGTCAAGAATACTGGATAACCATGTTGCGTTGGCTTCTTTTCCGCCACTTTGCTGGTCGGGAAGGTTATGCAGAGGAACGATATGATGGGTATGATGGCCACGTTTATTCTGTAATGTTTTTGTAGCTCTGCATAGCAAATAATATATATTAGCCCATATCATGACTATCATAGCGCATAATACTATATACATTCATTATTGCGGTCATCTACAAACATAATTGTTTTCACCATCAAGTTATTTGGAATCGAAATTCAGTATAATAATTATAACCAATGGCTTTACCGAGATTTCGGAATTGAATATTGAGAGCAATTTCAACGGTCTGATCAATGAACCAAGACTACTGACCACCAAACCATTAACAACAAGGGGAGAAAGAAAGATATAAAATTAATGATTATGCATAATATGATCACTGCATGTGTGTGTTTCACAGCTTTTTCTCGCAGTTCTGATTGTTAATCTGTTTCCTACTTGTTTA
>JBAMJV010014391.1:0-13592 GCA_037951105.1 Echinarachnius parma
TATATATGTCATAATAATGATAATGTTGATGATGACGTTTAAATATACATTGGCTATGGTTCCGTCTAAGCCTTCCCTATAATTGTATACTTTGTTTTTACTATATATATATCTATATATAGTTCATGTTATGAATCAGTGATTGTTTAAATAATTTCAATATGAAGGATAATTGGCATTCAAACAACTGTCAACTGTTGTTCAAGACAGTAGCATATTATGAACAAATATTTCCAAACGAAATAATAACATAATAATAAAGACAAGCAATTAATTGAGATTATGAAACATCTAAACAAACAATTATGTTGATTGTTATATCGCGTAATTCTTAAATGACGCATAGACTTAAATGACGCATAGAAGAATCGGACGTAATTAAATGGAATTCCAAGGGGACAGGGCTAATGGAATACGACTATTCTTTGACTTAATACAAAACTGTTTTAGATACATGATGGTCCTATATACGAGAGGGGGGTAATAACATGACCGAAATAGTAAAATAAAAACAAAATAGGCATAATAACGTTGTTGGGCTGGCAAAGAAGAAACGGTTATTATAATACTCATACCTAAATACGAATAGTCGCTCGTGCCCCCCCCCCCCCCCACCCCCGGTTCAATAGGCCCGACCACGCTACGGCAGCCACGGTGATACCGAAATCAGTACCGTGATCATACTGACGACACGATTGACTTTTGGTATGTGAGGACGCCGGCACCGTTCCCGTCCTGATTATGCAAACGGGATGAAAATTGGCTGTAATCGACTTGTCCTGTACACTATATTTATTACTCGTTAAAGGGGCCCTGCAACCCAAATGCATGTTGACCTCTGTTCATCTGTATTAGTGTACACATTCAATATTTGTAAACGGTTTGACCCAAATATGTTTTGTATATTTTTAAACATTTTATCATTTATTTGTCTTCATGTTGCTAAGCCCCACCTCCTAAAAAACCCTCTAGAGCAAATTCTATTGTTGACCTGCAGTGACATCATTTGTCAATCACTGGTCAGCTTCCATGAGATTAACAAAATATGAAAGTACAAAAAGAACATCCACACAAAAGCATGCCCTGCATACCTCCATGCAATAGCTTAGACAGTGCTTTTCTTCTGACATAGCAACAGCTATTGTAATTGAAGTTGTGTGAGTTGGTATTCTATTCAACCGTGTGATGCTATTGTGATTAGGCTAATCACAATAGCATGGTAGCTGACCAGTGATTGACAAATGATGTCACTGCAGGTCAACAATAGAATTTGCTCTGGAGTGTTTTTTAGGAGGTGGGGCTTAGCAACATGAAGACAAATAAATGATAAAATGTTTAAAAATATACAAAACATATTTGGGTCAAACCGTTTACAAATATTGAATGTGTACACTAATACAGATGAACAGAGGTCAACATGCATTTGGGTTGCAGGGCCCCTTTAATCAACACGCGTTTACAATACAAATGGTAATAACATTAATAATAACAACAATAATAATAACATAAATAATGAAAATAAATAATGGTGGCTACTTTATAAATAGCGCACGTTCCATATTTCATCATGAACGTCAAATGTGCAGTATCTATCTCATAATATTTCCTCCCGCACAAAAATTACAAACACCTATACACACACACACACACACACACGTAAATAACTGGGCTTTCGAAGGGAAGAGAAAAGATGTTTTAAGTGGGCGGGCATCGTCCCGATGAATCAACATTATCACAATGAACTATCTGGCTTCAGGAGGAATCGATTAATAGTGTGTCCACTAACAAAAGAGTGCAAGTATTGACCGGACGAATTAACGTTATCACAATAAACTAGATGGGCTTCACAGGGGACGGATTAAGTGCATTTTCTAACAAAAGAGGGTGGGCATCGTCGCGACGAATCAACATCATCACAATAAACTATAATTGGATTCGCGGGGAAGGGATTAGTGCGTCTTGTATCGTCTGGACGATTTAGCACTATAACAATAAAATAACTCGGCTTTTGAAGGGAAGAGAAAAGTGCGTCTTTGAACAAAATATACGTAGTTTATGATCGCTCTGACGCGTCGGAGCGACCGGTAACTAACAATATAATCACAGACAAAAGATGAGACATATAATGAGCAAGGTCTGCATTTTAATGAGCTTCTAATCCGATATTTGGGAATCGTCCAGACGAATGAAAACATTCTTTTGTGCTACATCGCCGCTCTTCGCCCATCGTATTAACATAGTTTCATCGTGGTCCCTTAATGAATATGTATTATTATCATTCTTGATAAATATAGAGCTAATCTCCAAAAAGCGCTACATCCACTTTGTTTAAAGGGGACAACCAGGCAAAGAACAACACATTATTATATGTTTTGGTACCGTTTTGTGATATCAAATTTTTTTTTTCTTTTGCCCCATTCAGGGAACTTTATTTTATTCAAAAATTTACAAGTTATATAGTTACATTATTCATAAAAACAGAAACAAAAACATATAAATATTGTATTATACATACACAATTAAGACAAAAATCAATGAACTGTTTTACTTTGTTTAACCCAATTGGAAAATATATTTTGCAATTGAGATAAAATATTAAATCATATTTTAGCTCTTGTAGCATAGTTTTGACATTTATTATTTTCCCTTTCCGTGATTTTTTAATGTAATTTGTATAAATGATATATTCGGCAAAGTTAATCAGTAGATTAACCAAATAAAATTCATTATTTCCAATCTTATAACCAATAGTTAACAATTCCTCATTTATCTCCAATTCTATGCCACAAAAATAAAATATTATCTTTGATATAATTTTCCAAAATAATTTCAGATTTTTACAATCTAACAGCATATGCTTAGTTGTTTCTGGTGTATGACAAAATAGACAATTATCATCATTGACGATCTTCCATTTACATAAAGTATATCTTGATGGCAAAAACAAATACAAATATTTGAAATTGAATTGTCTAATTTTATTATGTTTCAATGTCTTAAATTTAAACAGAAGAATATAATACCAATCAAAATTCACTGGGAGTAACAAATGTTCTTGCCAAAAGTTGAACACAATAGGTTTCAGACGTTTCTATTGTAATAACAGATACAGATGCTTTGTTTTCATATGTATAATATCAATATATTCACCATTTGAAATTGGTATTAATCGTGATTCATGTTTTTCGAGTAATTCATATTCTCTAGAGCGCATTTTTTGTAACCAATATTTCGGGAATGCTTTTTTAAACTTTGCACAACAAAATAAAAATAAAAATTCTGATAAACCATACTTTTGGCAAATACTTTTCGAATCCCTCCATTGACCTTGGTTTGTAACTTGATGTACCTTTAAAATCCCCGCATTTTCCCATGACTTAAAAAGGAGTACTTTTCCATCAAATGTTATATTACTATTGTTCCATAAAATTTCATCTTTAATATCAATAACATCAAGCTTATCGACGTATCTTAGGGTAGACCAAATACAAAGTAAATCTGAATAAAAAGGTGGCACTTTTAGTTTCAAACAAATCTGTTTCATATGAAACTTATTACAATTAAATTAGAGGCAAGTTGGTATTCCCCCGACTTTTATCATCCAATAAAAAAACATTATTTGCCATGATGCATGCTTATCATTCATAAATTTAATCAACCATGATAGTCGTAGTGAATTAATTCTTGATTGTAAATCAACCATATTCAACCCTCCTTTTACTTCAGTGTTTATACAAATATTTCTTTTAACATTCTCTTTCTTTGATCCCCATAAAAATTAATATATAAGTTTATTAATTTGCTTAACCAAGCTATATGGCACCGTCACAGCGGTTGCTAGATATATTATTTGTGACATAATAAGCGATTTAATTATAACAACCTTTCCATAATAAGTCAAATTTCTCATCTTCCATAAATTCAAAATCGTCATGGTCTTCCCCGATTTTCCCCTCCCAATTAATATCTTCCAGCGCATAGGGACATGTTTAAAAACTATGTGTTATGCGCTATATAAAAATTGTTAATTATTATTATTATTATTACCATTTCTGCCAACGTATACCCCAAGGCATGTGACAGGTTCGTTTATAAATTTCAGACCATCTACTTCATTTACATCGTAACTTTTAACAAGATACATTGCATTTGATTTTTTCCAATTAACACCAATACCAGCGATTTTTCAAAAATTATTAATCTCTTTCATCACATTTCTCATAGATCTCAATGAATTAACAAATATTACTGTGTCGTCTGCATATTGAACAATTTTAATCTCTTCATTCTGGGTGGTATCAGGATGGGGTATATTTAGTCCCAGAATATCATTATTTTCTTTAATCCTTACAGCTAACGCTTCAACAACAAGAATAAATAATAAGGCTGATAGTGGACATCCTTGTCGCACTCCTTTTTGGATACTGAATGTGTTTGACAGCCATCCATAATTCAAAATCCTACCACAAGCATTTTTATAAAGGGTTTGTATCCATATAATAAAAGAATCTTTAAAACCATATTTCTTCAAAATATCGAAAGGAACGAATGATTAACATTATCGAATGCTTGTTTAAAATCAATAAACATCAAAATACTTTGTATTTTCTCTAATTCACAATAGTCAATCACATCTTGAACCAGCCGCACATTTTCCAGGGCCGATCTCTTTTTCATAAAACCAGATTGATCACGCGATATTATGTTGCCTATAACACCTTTCAGCCGCCTTGACAAAGCACACGCTGCAATTTTGTAGTCTACATTCAGTAGAGATATAGGTCGCCAATTATCTAAACATGTTTTGGGACCTTTTTTATACAAGAAAGTGAGGATTGACTGTTTTTGTGACCCTGATAATTCCTGTTTATAAAAACCTTCATTCAAACTTCCTACTACCATTTCTTTTGTTTCCTCCCAAAAGCATCTATAGAATTCTACAGACAGTCCATCCATGCCAGGAGATTTATTTGTATTCATGCTTTTAATAGCTTACCAACACTCATCCTTTGTTAACATACCTTCACAACTGTCTGCGTCTTCCTCAGATAAAGGATTAACGTTCACATATTGACCTACATTAATCGGTGGGTCATTATCATGTGCGGCGTAGAGGCGAGCGTAATATTTATGTATGTACTTTAACACATTATCTTTATACTTCTTTCCATCAATTTCAACACAATCAATTTCCTTCTTTTTCCCATTTCTCTTTTCCAATTGTAAAAAAATATTTATTTGACTTTTCACCTTGCTCCATCCATTTTTCTCTTGAACGAATAAATGCACATTTGCATTGTTCTGTATACCATACATCAATTTCACTTTGTAAAGTTCTCATTCTATTCATATTTTCCGGAGATGTATTACCATCATCACTTTCAAATAAATCTTTATATTCCTTTTCTAAATCAACTACATGAGTTTTATTTCTTTTTCTAAGATCAATACTAAATTTAATACTTACACTTTTATCTTAATTTTACATAATTCCCATAACATTTGCACATTCAAATTATCATTATTTAATTTGACCTTTTGAATGATATATCTGACATTTTCTTTATATATCATATCCAAAAGAAGAGAGTTATTCAGTTTCCATATACCTTTTCCACGCTTCTCTTCAAATACTTTAATTTTCAGAGAGATGGCATTGTGGTCACATTTGAGTGCCGGACGTATATCTGCTGAATAAACACTATGTACAAAATTAGCAGCGACCAACCAATAATCAAGCCTAGAGTATATTTTCAGTGTAGCTTGTCTCCATGTAAATTGTTTTTTGTTTGGGTTAAATTTTCTCCATACATCAACCAAATTATTATTTCGAATAAACTTTTTAAAATTAGATTTTGGTAAATAAACGTGTGACATGACATAGGTATCAATTTTACGATTTTGAACACAATTATAGTCACCACCAGATATCAAAATGTCATTATGACCTTTATATTAACTGACCCATATGTGCAGTAGTCTATAAAAAGCGTCTTTCTCTGCGTTCTTTGCAGGTGCATACACATTAACACAAAAATATGTTTTGTCAAGAACAAAGAACTGAATTGCGAGTACTCTGCCATCTTCCTTTGAGTTACATTTCAAGCAATTAATCAATGCATTATTATTTACTAAAATTAAAACTCCTTTCGAATGGTTTGATCCATTATTAAAATAACAAGTTCCGTTCCATTCTTCGCGTATTGTATTTTCAATGTCTTTTGTTACAAATGTTTCTTGTAATAGAATAATATGGCATTTCTGATTGTTCAACCATCGCAATATTTTGCTCCTTTTTATTTTATCTCTAATTCCTCTCACATTGAGGGAGATGAAGTGTAGATTTAATTCCTCGCCTTTCTATCTCGCTATTTTCTCTTCCTTTGTTCTTCTTCTTTTTGTATCTTCTTGCTTATCGAACTGAACATTATAATGCGAGTTGATTTGCAATACAATATTGCATCCTTTCGTCGTCGCTTTCTGTTTTTGCTCGGTGCAAAAATTATTCATATAATCTCGCATGTGTGTGAGATTTTCGCGATTAATGAGTAATATGCCTTCTGACCTGTTTGTTTCCTTCTGGCATTGTATCGCGAACAAAAGCATTAGACTAATGTTGACGTACATCTTACATATTTTATCAAAATTATTTTCCATCATTGACATTTTCATTTTTATTATTATCATTCAATCTTTTTTCTTCATTTTTGGTTTCTTTAAATGTTTACTTGTTTTGACTTCTTTCTTTTCCTCTTCTTTGCGGCTTGGTCTTGTTTCGGTGGAGTCGGAGTTTCTGGAGACAGCGTAGATGCCTCAGTGTCGTCGCTGGCGCTGTCGCTGCCGTCTGATGGCGTGTCGTCATCTGACTCTGCTCCGTTGCTCTCATCGCGCTGTACTTGACTGTGGCGCTTTTCGCGATTGCGATCGGTTGGCGGAGAAAACCGGAGATGTCTACTTGACGTATCGGCTTTCTCGGTTGGTTGGCTTCACCTTTATTTCCGCGAGCTGGTCTTGATGTGCTTGAGCTGATATCAGCTGATAGGATGTTGTGATCCGTGTTGCTTGACGTCGTAGCGGCTGAATCAGTGGAAGCTTTCGCGGCTCGTGGACGAAAGTGAAAAAAAGGTCAAACAAAATCACTTACGGGGGTTTAAAATAGCCAAAAAAGTCGCCGCTTCGCGGCTCGTCGACAAAAGTGAAAAAAAGGTATTTCCGCGAGCTGGTCTTGATGTGCTTGAGCTGATATCAGCTGATAGGATGTTGTGATCCGTGTTGCTTGACGTCGTAGCGGCTGAATCAGTGGAAGCTTTCGCGGCTCGTGGACGAAAGTGAAAAAAAGGTCAAACAAAATCACTTACGGGGGTTTAAAATAGCCAAAAAAGTCGCCGCTTCGCGGCTCGTCGACAAAAGTGAAAAAAAGGGTGAAAAAAAAATTCGCTTACGGGGGTTCAAAATAGCAAAAAAATGTCGCGGCTCGTGGACGATGCTCTGCAATGATTTCTTTAATTAAGTATTATCAAATTTCCTTCCTAGGTATGCACCAGATTGCATTATTTAGAGTCCAAATTTGCAAAAGCTTCCTAGCGTGGGAGGGGGGACACCCCCCTCCCACCCCCCCCCCCCCCTGCGGTGCTCCGCTCCCTCGCAGTTCTGCCACGCCCCCAATCCGTTGACCGTATACGTACCACTTTAAAATTCCTTCCGACGGGCTACGTATATATATCTCAGCACCCCCGGTGGAAAAATCGTTCCCAGGGCCCTGTGTAGCATACTCGATCGCCATTCAGGCAGTTGGTCAACTGCCCGTTAACTCGTAGCTTTTGTCTTAACATGTCTCCTCTAATGTTTCCTTTCAGCTTTTGAATTGCGGTAGTGATCAACTCATCACTGACCGACAACGGAATGTCTTTTATTGTTAATTTTGTTAAGTGGTCACTTTTTGCCTTTGTGAATGGGTTGGTGTCGTATACCGGCATTGAAATATCTCGTAGTGTAAGTCCTCTGGTGATGAGTTGTACGCGGCTTTCGTGAGATTCAAGGTATATACGCCAAAGTGCACCTATCCTTTTGATCCCGGTTATGTCATTATGCGGTATTGTTTTTCTGATAGATTTATACAATTCCTCACCTGAGGGTTGTGCCACGCCCCGTGGTATGTCTCTCGACTGTATGAAGACTGGCTTTGGCCCTTGCGGGACAAACGTATCATGGTCCGGTGTAGCTGCCGTTGAATACATAATCAAAGTCCATAATCACCATAAATCAGTCAAAAAGTGTTTAAAGATCCAAATAATCAAGGTATAACCCTTTGATGTGCTTTATTGAGTGAAACTAAACGTCGGATTGCGGAGATAATTCTAGATTTAATCCAAATTATGGGGAGCTTTCTAAAAATCCCGTCTTGACGTGGAAATAGTTGAGCGCCCTCTCCGAAATATCAAATAGATACCCAATATTTTGCAAAGGGTTGTGTAATTCATTAACAAAGCAATTAATTTCCACCACTTACGGAACCACTACTATTTCCTGGTTCCATACGGGCCAACCATTTGCAAGTGCGCCAATGCTATTCACGCGTACATGTGTAGACAATAGATTCCCGGGCGATTCGTTCGCTCTGCACACATTAGTCTTCGCAATTCAGACCGCATGAACGCATGCTTTAGAATGGTGATGCGTTTTCCAATTATATATTTTTTTTCTGGAAACATATTTTTATGAACTTGTGGATGGAATGGAATACTAAAGATGTTACCTTTCTTAAATAAGAATATTATTTTTGGGTGGCGGTACCATTTAACTTTGGAGAAATGCATGGTTCTTTGTTCAACTTGTTGACCACGTGCCTATTTGGATATAGCAATGAGTATAGCTCTTTGAATATAGTCAAGGTTTCTGGACTCTATTATTCTCCTTTTCCCCCACATATAATAATAATATGACAAATTTATATAGCGCTTAATGCAAAACAAGCCTCTAAGCGCTTTAGAAAAGGAAAATTAGAGTATATGAAGTAAAGAAATAGAGAGTGGTTGAGCTATGACTGATAGTTGTTTGAAGAGATGATTTTTGAGATTATCTTTGAATGAGTCAATTGAGGAGGAGTTCTTGACCCAGTTAGGCAGAGCGTTCACCATAAGATCTTGAAAACACTTTTGGTATAACAAACAAATTTTGATTGGCAGATCTGAGTCTTCTCGTTGGTGCATACGGAACAATCAATTTTTTTAAATAGCTAGGAGCATTGCCTATAGAACATTTGAACATTATCAACAAAATTTTAAAATGAATGCGTAAATGAACAGGCAACCAATGAAGATTATACAATACAGGGGTAATATGGTCGTGGCGTTTAGAACGAGTAATAATTCTGGCAGATGCATTTTGTAGACGTTGTAGTCTTGAAATCTCAATGTCAGGTATACCAGCAAGAAGACTATTGCAATAGTCAAGATGTGATGTAATGAAAGCATGGATAAGTTTTTCAGATGATGATTGATCAAAATATTTCCTCAATTTACCAATTTTATAGATGCCAGACCATCCAGCATTAACAGTTTTACTAACTTGATCTTTTAATTGGAGATGTTCATGGAATATAATGCCTAGATTCCTAGTCTTTGGAACAGGCTGCACAGAAGTATCTCCAATTTTAATTAATGGGATAGAACAACAACAACAAGGACGGAAGCGTGAGCTAATGTGAATAATTGTTGTTTTTGTGTCATTAAATTAAAGTTTATTTTGTGTGGCCCAAGACTTAATGTCTGCAACACAAGATTCCAAGCGTTGAATAGCAGTAAGCTTTTCTAATGGGTCAAAATCAATATATAATTGTACATCATCTGCATATATCATATGATTGATTTGATGTTCAGAAATTATGTCACTGAGTGGGCTAGTATAAAATGAAAAAGCAGGCGCGCCGATGACAGACCCCTGTGGAACACCACAATTAAGGAGGTGAGGTTGAGACTTAGAAATCCATTGATATGAAGATACTGGATATAGCAACAGTGACCTCATCATGACGACAGCGACAGTGTGAAAAGTACACCAAAGACAAAAGTTGTCCATTCACTCGCGTAAATTGATTTACGCGAGTGAATGGAGCACCTTTAGTCTTGGGTACTTTTAGATGATTATTGCGGCGGCTTCAACGTCGCGCATTTGGCAGTGTGCAGCGTGTTATATCCAGTGTGTACAGTGCGATTAAAAAAACGAAACCGGACTTTGATAAATCCACAAATCTAGAGGTATAAATGTTGATATTGGTATCATGTTAAAGCTTGAGAAATTGCCTTTAAAATGATATATCATACACTCTGATCACTTCACGCTTCGCCGATCACGACCTAATTATCCAAAGGCATGCAAAAACTACCCGTGTCCAAGTTTGCAGTGTTCTTGTTTTGTGAATGGTTGCATTTGTTGTTTAATTTTAAAAGATAACTTCATCCTAAACATGTCCTATTCAGGGCCCCTGCCTCCGAACAATGGGGCTACTGATGGGTGTACAGTGGGGGATCCCCTTCAACACTGATAAACATGAGAAACATTTGCAACCAGCTGGTATTTGTTTTGATTCACCAAAGGATATTCTTGAAATGTTCTTTTGAAAAAACGGTAAACAAACGCATTCATTTATGATACACACAACAGTCCCCCCTAATCAACATATCGTAAATTTTTAACAAAAAGGTTTTGAGCAAGATAACTTAGCAGGATTGTTTCTACACTTATTCACTAACTTATGTGTGAAAATTAAAGTGGTCCTCGTATTCATGCATGAGTGAGCACACAATAAAGACAAAATTGTCACTTTTCAAAAGTCACGTGACTCTTGTGACTTTTGAAAAGTGACAATTTTGTCTTTAATGTGTGCTCACTCATTCATGACTCGACGGATAAATATCATTTTCACACAAAAGTGAGTCAATAAGTGTAAAAACAATCCTGCCAAGTAATTTTGCTAAAAACTCTTCCGTTAACAAGTTAGCTATTTTGATTAGGGGGGACTTACTTTTGTTTGTGTGTGTTTAGAACAAGACAACGGCAAACTTGGACACGGGTAGTTTTTGCATGACTTTGGATAATAAGTTCGCGTTCGATGAAGCGTAAAGTGATCAAAATGTTTGATGTATCATTTTAAAGGTAATTTCCCAAACTTTAATCTGATACCAATATGAACATAATATAATTAGAATTGTGGATGTATAGAGTGGTGAAGTGTGATGTCATATATGACGTCATAAGCAGCTTTTTTTCGAATTTTCAAATTTAAACTTCATTTTCAGAAAGAGCATAACAAATAATGTCCAAATACCGAAAATCAAAAAAAATATGTTAAAGGAGAAAATCAAAGAAAACCCCTAAATATGACGATATTCATCTCTACAGAAAGCTTATAAGCCATATAATGAGCTTGACTGACATTCAAACAATATAACACGTCCATAAAAGCGAAATTAGGGTGAAAACATCACCCTATTCCCAGGGACAAATTCGCTCAATCGCTACACGAAACGGCCTTTAGCTGTGACGTAAGAACCGGGCTTGAAGCCCAGGCGGCTGCCGCGGTTGTATGTAGATAAGCGTATAACATACCAGGCTGGAAAGACAAGCTTCAACTTATGTGATATTTTTCCCTTACCAAGAATAAATTATAATACTACATTGTTTGTAATTTGCTTCTCATTTATATTTTCATCATGATATTCCAACAAATGTATTGTTTGTGACAAAAAAAGGTGAAAAAAGGTGAAAAAAGAAGGGGAAACTATACGACTGTGTCGTGCAGTTATTGTAGGCCTGCACAGATTTTTTACCAACATGTAGTTTCACTTTGACATATCAGACGGAGAATTTACATTATGGAAACAAACAGTTAGTAATCATTATGAATCTAATGAAATTAAAAAAAACGAAGAATAGTTATTACTTTAGTCGATCTATCATGGCTAGTTTAATGGTTTAGCTTGAAAAGTCGAGTGAATTCTATTCGCGATCTCCTGTGTTGTTACGATTCATCCGCGATTTCTCTGAACATTGGCAGCCGCATTACCTATGCGGCTGATAGCGCTGGCGGATTTACATTTCCTGCGCGCGCATCAAAACAAATGAGTGCACGTGTTAGCTAGCTAGCTTGCTCCTCCACGGATACTTCGAAGTCCATTAACAGGCTGTTTTGTTGAAATTCTTCATCCATGTTGAACTGTCAGATGTAATTCTAGAGCGAGATCGTGATCGTGTGGACTGTAGAAAGCTTCGAATATAGCGCATACGTTGGAACTACTTTTAGTTCAATAACATACACAATATGCATATAGTAGTAGTATACGGCCGGGTATACGATCGTGCGCTTGCATGTATTTCTCGATGGACGAAACTTTTACGAAACGAAACAAAACCAAAACAAAACGGTGAGAAATCCACTATTCTACCAGTTATTGACATATTGAAATGGATAAGAAATATTATATATTGTTATAACAAAGGCAATTCTAGCTCGGAACATGATTCTACTAGGTAATTTTCTTTTGAAACACAGCTCTAATAGATTTGTTTTTCATACTATCTCCGTGTACATGAACAACAATTCGGCAAAATGGATTGAGTTGTAAACAGTTCTTTTACGGAGATTGACACTTTTTCAATGCCAAAAATGACATGAATATTGACATTAGGATATGTTTCAGGACATGAGAGGACAACTGTGTGTCAGATATTGATTATTCAGGCAATATTCAATCGTTTTGAGAGAGTAGAACTGCGTCCACTCTATGAACAATTGCGTGTAGATCGCCGTTCGAGCTAGAGCTGTCGGGAGCGCAAAGCCCGGCTCTTACGTCACGCACAGAGCCACTTTGCTGTGCCGATTTCATGGTAAAGGGGAGGGTCAATTCACTAAAATTTCATTTTCATAAAACATGAAACTGAACACTTTCATGACTTGTTAACTGCACAAATTGCTTTAATAACTCATTCTATCATAAAATAAACCATAATAACTTGATTATATTCCCTTTGAATTTCTACTTTAAGTATTGGCTGAGATATGCTCATCGGAATGATTTTTTATGTCAATAGGCAATCAGTGTTAATAACATATAATAGTGCTCTGGTTCATAACTTTATGAACCAGTGCACTATAACACTGATCGCCTATTGAAGTAAAATTCATTAGGATGGGCATAAATCAGCCAATACTTAACATATTCAATTGCATTTCGGTATTTAGACATGATTTTTTATGCTCTGTCTGAAAATGAAGTTCAAATTTGAAAATTCTAAAAAAAGATTTTCATGACGTCATGGCTTCGGTACTCTATAAGCTATCAAAGTCCGGTTTCGTTTTTTCTGACTCGCACTGTATATCGATGCACATATCGCACGAAGAGATTGTTTGCGCAAAGCTGATAGATGGCGCGATTGATCGGAACGCCCGGTGAATCGGTTGGCCCCACTGAACTCTACCCACTGGAAAGGGCTCGATCGACTGCTGCACGCTGATTGGACATAGAGGCTTGGCCCCACCGGAAGTACAGAAACCGCCATTTTGATTCCCCCAAACCATTCGCTCGATCGACGCC
>JBAMJV010014392.1:0-26054 GCA_037951105.1 Echinarachnius parma
TCGGCGTTGAGATAGACGGCACTCGCCCCGCACTCGCTCTCGCCTTCCCTGCGTTTGTCTTCGATCACCAGCTTCTCTGCATATCGATGATCAATTAAATTGTTGTTTTTACTCCTTCATGAACCTCTGGCTCTAGATCATCTCCCAGGCTCCCTCTCATTCGCATTTTCGTTGCCGATTCTAAAACTGTTTCTTCAGCAAATTTGCGAGTGGTAATAAAAGTACACAGTGCAATGAACACGACCGGATTCAGGCGACTATCATAGACCGTGTGTACTACATATCGGCTCTGATCTAGCTCTGACTTCGCTTAGGCGCGCGCTTTTTACGTACAGCCCGCGTATACACAGTGCATGCAGCTGACAGTAGTCGGACAGTAGCCAATATGTCAGCTACGACATTTCGAAAGCGTTAGCTAACGTCTTTGAAATGAAAGATTTAAATGATAATTATCTTCATACTAAAGGGACATTTGAAAAAATCTAACCCTATTTTATTCTTCTCTTACCATCAGCTAAACAAAGCGGTAGAAGTGAAACGAGGAAGCTCCAATAATTTTTCGTGGAGTTAGACACTTTACATGGATCACTTTAAGTGCTGTTTAAGAGCGCGATTCTGCTGCTTTGCAACCTACAGCACACTCTCCTGGGCCTGTATTCCATAAACACATATAAGAAAGAAATCTTAGAATTTTTGCTTATTATAAGCAAAAATGCTTAGATCTAAGCATTTTTGCTTAAATTTCCCCGTAAGCAAATTTGCTTACATTTTAGACGAACTTTTCGGTAAGCAAATTTGCTAAGATTTGTTGCTTAATTTGCACAAATTTGTTTAAACGAGCTTTGGTATTCCATAAACATATCAGCGTAAGATTTTTGTCTTAAATTTAAGCCACCTCATAGGTGGCTTAAATATAAGAAAAAAATCTTATATGCCTGTAATCTTGAAGTTTGGGCATGTATTGTACTGTAAGCTCGAGGCTGTGTTAATGTACGTAAGGATATAAGCTAATAATGCAGTAATATCGATATCATTCGCACACCGTCTGATTTGAAGATGAACCTAATTCATTATTTGAAGTATGCATACGAATTAGGGACGCCTCAAACAAAAGGTAAGTAATCCTTGAACTAATAATGTTGCAAACCTAACACAAAAAGGAAGTCGTAAGTCATTAACAGCCCGGTAATAATAATTATAAAAAAACTACTGCAGACTATCCCGTGACCAATGCATGTATGGTATCGTGTCCTATTACCGGATACCATTAGTTTGACAGCATAAAACAAACATTAGATGCATACAATCAAAGTGGAAATTTTACGAGCAGCTGCAAAAACTCATAAAGAACACATTTGATGTAAAATATCTTAAAGAATTTACCGATTTTTCTCCAAATCAACTTTCTTGTAAACCCTTCCAAAAAAAGAAGCCTCTTCCCGACGCAAAATTTTGTGTTGCATTACCGAAGGTGAATGTTTTGCATGGGAATGTCATTGACATGCGAGCTGCCACTGGTGCGCTGCAAAACGCGCGTATAACGCCCCAGGACGCTTATTTTCTTCGTAAATGATGGAAAATGTTTGCTGAACATGTTATTATTATTCTCCGTTAATGCCGACTGTCAAATTCAACTTTAAAATTTCGAACGTTTTTCCTATGGGAATTTGCATGTACGGCAATACAACCCGTTCGGTAATACAACCCCTGGATACCATACACGTGTTGGCATCCGCGCGCCCTTTGCCTTGGTCTTTTCTCCCATATCGGCCCAGGCATTAGTTTAGGAAAAACATTCACCCCTAAAAGGCGACCTACTTCCTTACTGCGCGCAGTACGCGCGCGCTGCAAGCGTATGCGCGATCTTTTCTATTTTCGGAATGCAACCCCCAAGATTAAAGTCATTATATTACGTGATATTTAAAAGGGAAAAAAGACAATTCTCTGCACCAAGATGAATCAAGCTCGCGGATATCTTGTTTTGCGGAATTTGCATTTCTTTTTGAGAGCATCTTCTACATTTGTGTCGGAAATATCACATATTGATTTTACTTAGAAGCCGAGTACTAGCCTAGTGTAGTACTTGTATAATCACGCCGAGGTAGCTCAGGATCTTAGTACGACAATAGTAAGTATCGTTTATAATATGACTACGGAAAGGGGATCATATCAACGAATAGAATATTTAAGAGAGTGTTGCGTATGATGGATACTGCTCAGTAATTGACTTTGCACGTAATCGACAGAAAACGTTGTAACTCTTCCGATCCCCTTTTTGGACCACGAATGTTTAGACATACTGTAATCACAGCTTCCAATTTAATTATCAATTTATTACCTTCATTTAGAATCATTTAACTTTATCTGTTAAAGAGTGTGATGAGTTTCTCTTCAGTTCTCCCTCTATTAACATTACAACTGTGGTCTGTGTATTTTGCCCATATTTTGTCCGATCCGCAGTGCAGTCCCCATTCACTTACATACAATTCTTTTTTTGCGCTGCGATAAATCCTTAAACACACAATCTCCATAGGAATTCCATCGCAAAGGAAAAAGTGGAAAAGGGAAAAGTTTTGTCGTCGAGAGTCGAGTCGAGTGGCGACCACATTTGTGACGTCAGAAAAAGTAAGAATTTTTGCTTATTTTGTAAGCAAAAAAAAAAGAAAGACGAAATAGAACATTTGCTTACTATAAGCAAATGTTCTTAAAAGTTTATGGAATACGGTTTACAGCATTAGCTTACGTAAGCAAGTTTTCGTAGTCAATATGCTTATTGTAAGCAAGTTTTCTTACAAGTTATGGAATACAGGCCCTGTAGCCTACTCTACCGGGAAGTTGCGGCGGAGGATAACTCCGTGCACCCTCAACATTTCGAATAAGAATTGCAGGATTTTTTTTTCACGTGTTGCCCTATCATTTTCTTCGATGATATCAACTAACCTTATTGTCTGGTGACGTCTTGTAAATTCTGCTAATATCGTCAGCAGGGCTAGCGTGGCGCAATCGCGTAATAGCGGCATTACGTCAGAAATGCCTACAGAGCATGCGCGAAAGTCCTGTTTAAAGGGAGAGATCCACTTTTGCAAGCCAAAATTCAAAAGTTGCGAGGTTATTGTCTTATATGAAAGGAAATGTCATTTAATAGCATGCCTGAAAAAATTAGGGCTTGAAATCTCTTTTTCGTGGAGTTATACTAGACCTAAAACTGAATAAACTGAGGGACGTCGGTTAATTATGTACATACGTATTTTTGGCCGGTGAGTAACTTCGTACATAGATTTCACGGAGTGCCAGATCGGTATGCATGACCCCTACGTGACCCCCGCTAACTACGTGAGCCGCGCATAAGTACTAATGTGTGAGCGTTTACCAAGCAAATACCCAAACTTCGCTTAAACTGACTACATGTAATTATATATTCTTTCTTTTTGAGATCTTTTTTCCGTGACATACGTTAACAAATGTCGGCTTCACAATACCTTTACGAGAATTAGTACTATATTGTTGTAATATTATGCTAAATCAGTTGAACTCCTTTATTGACCGATATATAGTTTAAATGGAGGGACGCATTCGTTTTTCATTCGTAGAATCCAAATTAGAGGGCTGTTCGCTCTGATTTTTTGGTTGCGTGTTACATTGATCCCCATCCGTCAACTGAAAGCTGTTCAGACGTTTTTTAAAAGTGGATCTGTCCCTTTAAAGTTAAACTAGTGTTTAGTTAGTCAGGACTATAGACACGACAATACGAAATTTAGTTAGACAGGACTTAGACGCGACCTCGTGTTTAAGTCCTGTCTAACTAAACAGTTGTTTAACTTTAGTCATGACTAATTAGATACGACTTCAGAATACCGGCCAATATGTTTAAGATTTCTGTGTTTATTTAATATGAATAATATTGTTACCTGACTCCAGGCTCAAAAATCTAACCGTACCAGGCAAGAGACCAGCGACCGTTCAAAACACTGTGCGAACCGTCTCTCCCCTTCCATGCAGGATCAGGTCCACCAATGTAGCGTCGTCATTAAATTACACGGAATATACCTACATGTACGTCATGTCAGTGTACCATTAAATGCGGTGATGGTCGGAATCGACAGCGCTAGTCTGACTGGGTAAGGGCCTTTCCCGTAATGTTCATTTCATCTTGAATTTTACTTTTTTCGCCTTTGATTAATATTTAGACCGAATTATGAGACAACCTTTTTATTTTCACCTCGACCAACACTCATGCATATCTTTAAAGAGACAGGTCCTCTTTTACAAAACGTCTGAACAATTTCCAGTTGACGGATGCGGGTTAATGTAACACAAAACAAAAATCAGATCGAACAGCCCTGTAAATTGGATTCTACGAATGAAAAACGAATGCGTCCCTCCATCAAACTATATATCGGTCAATAAAAGAGTTTAACTGATTTAGCATAATATAGGTTTTCCCACCCAATTTCGTCAAAATAGCGGGCATATTCATTAGGCCTATATCATTCAAGTTCGAGTGGTTTTTGTAAACCTGCTGTTTACACTGTTCAATTTTAAACTCCAGAACATTTATCTTCGTCAAATTGCATTCAGTTTGCAACGACAACGTATTCAAATTGGTTAGAATGTCAAACAATTTGGCAATACACATCCGTCATTCAAATTCGTGCCAGTTCGCTTGACCTTAGATTTCGGACCGATTTGGGTTTTCTATTTCATTTTCAGGCGTCCTTCTTAGCACATCTAGCATTCAAATAAGAACGATCAGAACTAAATTAATGAATAGGATTGCGCACATTCCAAAGATGTTCACCCTAAGACAAAATAGAATGTATAAACGCCTACATTTGACCTTTATAGACGAAATCGAATGCTCTTCACACGATTTTCTAAGTTGAATGGTGTTATTTCAATTCGGTTTGACACAAGTTGGCAACAGCACAGTCCAAAAATCGAATTTAATGAAATAATTTGCTAATTGAAACACGATCCTGATCTTCATTCAAGTTCGTTCTAAATTGCGTGCTGTTAATGACCATTTGAGTGCTGTTTTGACGAAATTGGGCGGGAAAACCTATATTACAACAATATTGTACTTATTCATGTAAAGGTATTGTGAAGCCGACATTTGTAAAGGTATGTCACGGAAAAAAATCTCAAAAATGAAGAATATAATTATAATTACATGTAGTCAGTTTAAGCGAGGTTTGGTTATTTTGCTTAGTATCCGCTCATGCCATTGTTATTTATGCGCGGGTCACGTAGCTAGCGCGGGTCACGTAGGTGTCACGCATAGCGTTGTGGTACTCCGTGGAATCCGTGAACGAACTTTCTCACTGGGTGAATACACGTATAATGCACAATTAACCGTTGTACGATGGTGTATTAGTTTTATTTTCTTTCATATAACGTCGCTGGGCAATTAAAAGGACAAATTGATGGTATCGATAGCAAAAAACGATACATGTTTTTTTTCAAGAAACACCCTTTTACCCCTATAAATTTGTTTTAAATACATAAACAGTGATCAAGTGTATTATTACAGTGAGAAGGTCTTTACTACTAACACATCGTAAATTCTTGGGCATGTACAGGCATTTTTGACGGAGTTATTAAACATTTCCAGTTTTGTCCTTATTACAGCCCAAAATGTGTGCATAAGCGCGACACGAAAAAGGGCAATACCAAAGACGCTTAATGGAAAGACCGACCACTGTGCAATTATCGTGTACAAAGTGAATGGGCAGAGCGCGATGTACAAAATTAACACGCACTTTGATACGCAGGCTTTTCATTATGACGTCACAATAACAATGTTTACTTCGCCTGACTAAAAATAACTTCAAGATGACGTGATAAAGTTTGACGACCCCAAATTTGCATATCGCGCGTGAAATTTGCTTTGCGCACAATTTGCGCGTACAATTATAAAGAATTAAATAAAGACAGTGCGCGGACTGAGCGCGCATTAACATTATAATACGCGAGTAGCCATTGCCATTTGTCTCTACACGGTAAAAATCTTTAAATTTAAAAAATATGTTTCTCACAGCTTTGATTTCAATTGTATAATCGCTATCGCCTATAATTTTTAAATATTTTTCTTATCATGAGGATAATATTAATTCTACATAAAGACATAGCCCTAAAGGTTACTAAGGTCGACACTTAAAGCTGTTGCTTAATCTTCATGCTAGCCTGATTTGCCGAGTATTTGTAAGTACAGTTTGATCCTTATTTTCTTTAAAATTCTTACAAACGAAGGGGACATCTGTTCCCAAAAAGCTATCGACTATAATTTTAAAATGTTTTTTTATTAATAAAAATGATACAAATACAGTGATATAATACATTCCATATGGTTACTAAGGTCTGGCCTTAAGCTCGATTTGAATCTTCATTCTGTTTGAAGGAACATCGCTGCGCGACCGCCAGTGAGCTGTCTTGTAATTCTACAGTCTTTGGCAATACGCATATTGTCCTTTTACGCGCCCAGCAGCGCGCAGCTAATGCGCGCGATTACGCAGTAAGAAGGACAAAACGCGATTTGCCCTTATTGCAGCACATGTATACGAGGTGCGTATTCAGTCGTGTATCACACCTGTAAAAGGACAATTTCGAAGTTGTATGCTGTTAACGTTATACGATTATGCATGCGTTTCAAGACAGTAGACTAAAGTGTAAATTTATATTGTTACTGATTTTAAAAATATGATGAAGCATTAAAATAAGTTAGTTTAGAGCAGTTGCTTGGAGTGAAATCAAGAACCAAAATACTACCGCCTTCGTTGAATAGCTGCCGGACTTTTTGAAGCAGGTGGAAGCTGAGTTGAACGACTGGGGGTATACCAAGGTCAAGGAGAGATTGGACCGGTAAGTGAACTATTATCAATTTAATTTCTAGGCTTTATCGTTATTTCTTACTCACAGAAATAATTATCTTCTTGAAATTAATTGTATTATGGTACGAAGTAATAAACAAAAATATAATTAATCAACTTTGAATTTAACTTTCAACAAATCGTATGGCCGTGGTATGTAGGCCTACTCAATTACAAACAAATTGCGAAAACACGATACAAAAAAGAAGATGGCCAACGGCCGTTGTACGCATAGATTATAATCAATATAGTAGAATAACTATATTAAAAAAAATAATAATACAAGGTAATAGCTATATTGACCAGTAAAACATAATTGTAATGACACGTGGATGTGCATGACATATTTAACGTGCAATATTCAGCTTTTCAGTGGCCGCGAGTCGTGTTCTGAATAAAATAAACATTACTACATAAATGTTGACAATTAAATGTTTCGATTGTGACAGATACTAATCTTAAAAACATAAAAACGAACTGGAACATGTGTCAATCTCTGCATGATTTAGAAATAATTTCGATCCTAGGCCAGGGCAGGAAAAGGGCCTAGGCTAAACACAAATTACACCCCTTTCCAAAACAACAAACGCGTACCGTACCCTTTTAACTATAATAATAATGTTCTAAATGGTAGAAAAATGTTGTTATCGCCTTATACATTCCCAGTCCCAGTTCTATGCAGTTTACAGATGCAAGAGAAATAAACCATTCCTCTTTTAATTTTTTTTCCAATAATATAAGTCACACAAATTTAATAAAGGTGAATATCGGCATAACACGACCAATGAGAATATAGTAATCACCATAGTCCAAACCTTACCACATTCAATCTAGCTTGGTCTCTGCAAACTTTTGCTAGACCCCACGCCCTCGATCCCCGTCCCTTAGAAGACCATGAATATATTTCCATTCATTACACTACAAGCTTCCGAGACAACTTATTTTAAAATTGTTTGCGAATTTGGTCTCGGATTTGTGTGAAACGAACTATTACAAACATGAAATTACTTTAAATAAAATGTGCACAAACATATACTTTTAATCTGTTGCTTGCCTGATTACTAAGTATAATCATCTAAAGGGAATGGGGCTACTCTTGACAGAACGTGATGCTAATTGACTTGGTTTGCACTAATATAACAACAATATAGCTTTCATTTATAAGCCATATATCCAGTGAATTGAGATTGAACGATTGAGGGTGGGACAGTGGAGGGTAGAGGATCCAACGGATGTCGATTATATTGAGCCCCTGGGGTATGTTCTGAAAAAAATATTAGGCCCGTAGCCAGGATTTGTCCTGGTGTGCGAAACATTTTACATACACAACATGAAAACGGAAACGAGATCGAATTAAAGTGGGTGGAGGGGATTGGGTCGTGGCAGGCCCTAGACTACTGGTTTAGACGTCCAAGACCAATACGAAGTTGACCTTTCTGAATTGGGCGGGGGGGGGGGGGGGGGGGGGAGGGGCGGGCTGAGTATGCATATCATTGAGTTGGGCTGATTAGATTATGTTGTTGGATGAAGCGGATTATGAAAGTCTTGTTTGCGAAAATGTAAATGTAGTTATAATTTGACACTTTTTTAAATAGAAATCATATTGCTATTAATGATAACATTATGTAAAACAGGAAAAGAATTTTTATAAATAAATACCATGGATTAAAACTACAACATTTCAACTAGAAAATCAAAACGATAACAAGTCACATTTCTTTATTGATCAAGATCAATTCGAACAATTTATTAAGAATACTCATTTAGAGGAATCAATCACGTTTAGAAACTACCACAAAATCTTGTACCAAACTAGTGGGAGAACTAACACCTTTTGAAGAAACAAAAACGTATAATACAATGCAACAAACCATGTTTGTTGCAGACTACTACTCTACTAGATGTCGGCGCCAGAGGAATATGAGAAAATATCGCACCACCATGATCTTAAAACGGATTTTCTCGATTGCATATATCATTCACAGAATGACACGGGACATTCAAACTGCTCTTAGTTGTTTGTGTACCCCTTTTTGAAATACTGGTGCCGCCACTACACGAGCCAAACGACTTAAACATGTTAAACGATAATATATTTTTGACAATAAAACTGAACGCATGTTGGGTTACTTTCAATACCTGCGCATTTGTGTTACATCTTGTTTTGATACAAATTGCTTTCCGGCATCACTGTACTCTTTTTATTGTCTTTTAAATTCCATTTTATTATTTTTTCATAATGGAAGAGCTTGTATAATTTCGAAAACAGCAACACTTTAGAATCATTCATAAATCGTGTGCACCTGCATTATGTATGAAACATTTGACTTCATATCGTACACATAATTATACTTAAACATTTAACAATGTTTGTTGCCGCATGCGAATCTACGGCAATTACTATCATCCTTTTCAAGTATTAGTAACACCTCAGTCTTCAAACCTGTCTCACTTTATAAGCAACATATATATCAGACTGCATTGCTATCAATATCGAATTATCTTGAATTAAAAACGACTCGCGTTATAGTTATCTTGTCTCTTATGGTCACAACACATGTCAAGTTCATTTCCCTAATCCTCGATTTGTTTAGCCTCGAAAAAAAGCTGAATTGATTGTTATTATAACCTAACCCTTCAAATACAAACTGAAAATGAGTAGGCAAAATTAAACAATATAATATACCTCTCGTTTATTTTGCTATTATTTCGACGCACATAATATCTTATATCCATGCTAGCCCCATCATTTTGTCAATATTCAATCACATAATAATTTACCAATCATGTATAATTCACAATTAACAATGCCACAATGTCATTGTTTATTTACCAAATGTAAAAATACACAAAGTATAAGAAAACAACATCATAGTCCATATAGAATGTAAATGTGTTGGGTCAATTGTTTGAGAAAATATTGAAAGTTCACAATACAAATAATTACGTTTATTTCAGAGTTTTCTTAAAAAGTTCAATATACACAAAATATCCAGTATCCAATTTAAAAGACTGGTATACACGTCATGAAAATTAAATTCAAGAATCGGGTTCAGAGTTGATCACTTATAACTCTGAGTAGATTTGTTAAGGACGATTCACTCACATATAATATATACATACTAGTCAATATTACAGCTCATTCAGGAATTTGACAATACACAGTATAAATACTACTATAATAGTGAATTGCAATAAAATTAATTTTCCCATTGAATTCAAAGTCTGTTCTTTTCATGTATTTACTTAATGACATATCCATGCTTGTTTCTCGTCATCAGGCCTATATTGCACCCATAACACAAAATTGCAATACACCAATACATTCAAGTTGTTATACTACTCCAGTGATCATCCCTGTCTAGTTTGTTTGCTGATATAAACACGAAAGGTATACCACCTTATGTTGCTCATTGCAAATCTTTCTTTAAGCATTTTAAACCGATTTAAACCGATCTAGTAACTTTGTTTTCAAGAGCAAAAAGTGATGTCTGGTTGTCGCAGTGTATGATGCTGAGATACGGTAGTTCCAAATCCAAACACTGCAATCGTAAATATCTTTTTCACGAAAAGGAAACAAAACAAAAGATACCTGTATCATGCTTGTATTGCTAATACCAGCTCTAAGTTTATGTTACTAGATCCTTTTAAAATAAATATTTGTTTTGGTATAAGCCAACGATTTACTATGAAACAATTGTGATAGCCTAGAGAGAGCTCAATATACATTCTTATCTCCAGTGTGTGAATAAAGATATGAAAGAAGACAAAATAATGCTCGCTTCTTCTGCAAATGATTGAATTTGCAAATTTTCGTGCGAGTGTATACTTCTAGGGGGTTCTTGCACAGTACCCGAAGAAGATTCAAGTAATGATATTATGTAAGGTTGTAGGTGCATTATAAATAATTTACAGTAATGACCCTAGAACACTCACTAGCAGAAAGTACTTAAGTGTGACGCATTTACTGCTTTTTTTCTTCATATAATTATATCTATACATTTCGTCAAAAAAGCTGAATGATGTACAGTCATGTAGATAATATATGCCAACACGAATGGGTGATACACTTAACCATTATATATTAACTTGTTTCATCTTTTACTATTATTGTTAAGATCATCTTCACTGATGTATCACTGCTAGCTTTCTACTAACTGATGAGAAATATGGCGTTCTTGACATGGTAAGTTTCTGACTAATTAAAATAATACAAATGTTAAGACCTTCCAGTGCCGATGTTTGCACATAAGACGGCCCCTATCTCCGATTTATTAGCCCTGGTCTAGGCCACACGTCTACTCAATAATGTAGCACAATATACAGAATGGGGTCAGTCCTCTGATTACTCGTGTGATTAATTTTCCCTTCTCCATTATATAAATGCCGAGCGGGCTATATTTAGAAGGCAAAAGGGTACAATTTGTAAAGTCTTTGGTATGACCCGGTCTGGGTTCGTACCCGGGACCATGTGCACAGGGCAGACACTCCAACCACTTATAGCCACCGTGCTCGGTAATCTTACAGTAAACACTTTTAATCTTTTGAATATATCACTATTTTAAGAAAGTAAATTTGTGTACAATCATGTTTTCTCACTTCATCTTTCTCGTTCTTAACCATACTCGGGGAAACTATAGTTAAATACTGGTTCTCATTTTCAAATAAGGGAATTCCACTCAATAATTATCTGGAAAATTATTCACCATAAACAGATAGGTATCGATGCCAGAGGGTGCATGATATATATTGCATTTTGTATTATTAACACGTTCTGTTTTTATTTATGGAATTATAGCTGTAGCGTGCTCTTATTTGCATGATTTAAGCAGGAGTATAGTGTGTTTTTGTCTTTAGATCTATTTTCAGCATGCTCATATAGATATATCAGGGACTTAGGGTATATGAATATGTTGCAATGATCTTAAATTGTTTGGTGGGTAGGAAGTCTGAGGCATAAACAACAACAAAAATTGCTAAAAATAATCATGACCCCTGGAACCACACAATGTTACCCTTATGCAGGGGCCGCGGAAATGTTTTGAAAGTTTGGGGGGGAGGGTGACCACATTTCAAGTGTTCACTTATTTTACTCCTCAATAGCATTTAAAATCCCTCGCATGGAACATTCCGTCATGTTCCCTCCACCACCAGTTAACAACTGTATAATGTTATGCTTACGCATTTCTTTGTTTGAAGCCATACAAACGGGGGGTTTCTGTGGCCCTGTTATGTAGGTTCCTGCACCACGCCCAGCTAGATTTCGCGGAAATGAGATTTAATTCTTTGACGCATACACATGACTGCAACATTAAATATCTGATATGGTTGAGTCGATTCCTGCGTCATGCCAAATAAAACATTATTAGGCCTACTCTTCTCGTACATGATGTTCTTCATCATCCTCACTTTCTGACTCATCCATTTCACCCTCATGGTCTCCGATTGCATTGAGACCATAATAAAATGGATGATACAAAGAGGGAATAACTCCCTCTTTGCATAGTGAAACAAGGTCTTTCTTCTTCTCAGCAGGGATGGGGACATCCGCATCGTACAAGGTGGGTAAGCTGGCGGTCTGTCTCCTAGACCCGGAGACTAGGATTTCATCGAACTCCTCCCCAAACTCGTATTTATACTTCAATGTTGAAGGAAATTCCTTCTCCACCTTGATGTGGGAGATCTTAGACCACCTGACTTGTTGTCGATTTTTGTTTTTTGTCATGGACTTCTGCCAGACATTTGAGAGTGACTTGACATTAAGGAACTGGTCTCGTCCCATGGGTTTGACGATGTACCTTTTTTTTTGGCAAGCCCCCTGGATGATGGGCATCCAACCCTCGGGGTGATGGACGTTGTTCCCCTTCTTATTTCTCTCTATGCACGAATGCATGCAGTCACACTTCATCTGGGAGTGGCCACTCACCAGGAACTTATGCTCTATTACATGAGCATGTGGAATATGCTGGACAGCATAGAGGAGTGCAGATGCCACAATCCGGTTCTTGTTCTGCCCGCAACAACCATCTGAAAAAAAGCTGAAATGCTCAACCGACTCGTGAGCCGAAATCATATCGAGGATACAAGTCGAAATCTCGCACGATCCCCTCTTGGCGGTGTTTTGATGCCATACGTAGCAGTGGCCTTGCTTGGATGCCTCATTAAAAAATGTCAAGTTGTATGAACTGAATTTTCTTTTATAATATAAAAGACTGGCATTCCCATGAGGTGTTGATAACACCTGTTGCAGGTCAAAGCTGAACGCTGCAAATGTATCCTCTATTTTGGCCCGTTCCCCATCCTCTCTCATTTCGAGCCGAGCTCTCTCCTTCCTTTCCAGGTGATTGGATTGATCAGGAAGTTTCATTTCCTTCTCCAGAGTCGGCAGATTTTGGTATGCCTCGCATGTTTTGCATGCATCTTTTTTGGGTCGGAAGAAACCGAGATTGAACTCTTCGTTAAAGACTCTGTCATATGTTCTTCGACTCAGGGGTTTGGGAACCGTCTTCACATACTCATCGTGCATTCGTTTTATATTCAACCCACTGGGGAGATATTTTCTCTTTGATGACGATCGGCAATAGTGGGATTCGACAGTCTGGAACGACTGTATATGTTTCCGTACGTCATCAAGACCAGCATTTTTGGTCCTCTTTGTTTTGCCCCGCTGGTCGTTGCTTGAAAAGACACCCCCACTTGCCTTAGCTAGGGTAGAGCGTACAACTTTATCACCAATGCCTAGAGTTTGTAGAAAAAAGTTGCGGCACACCGTCTCATCAAATAGATGATACGTATTGCGACTCCTAAGTTTCTTTTGCCCTTTCTTTTTGCCTTTTTTCATATTCTTAACTGGTGCAGTTTTTACATTTCTACATATGAAGTCTCGCTGTCTGATAAAGGAGCCTGAACCCCAATACATGTCAAATTGTTCTTTTCTTTTATTCTCAGAGAACCGAAACCTACAGCCCAGATGACACGTCCTGCTGCATGGTGGCCCCATTTCTTTGGCAGGCACCTCATTTCCATCACGACGTTGGTAAGATTCTCCCTTGTTCCTCTTAATCTTCAGGACATTTTGCTTCCATGCTTCTGGTGTTGCTCTTTTTCTCCTAACAAGCTTCTGTAAATGAGAAGAACAATTAGAGAAACAAAAATTAAAATCAAGCTAAATGATATGTATTCTTGGTGATACACAAATAAACAGTAAGAGAACAATAAACACCAAATATAATTCCAGCTAGGAATCGATGGGCACATTATCTACACTAACACTGAGTCCTTAAAAATAAGGCATTACTGATCAAAAAGGCATAAAGCAAACACTCATAGGTGAACTAAAATAATACTCCTTATATGTGGTAATATAATTATAGTTCTCAGAGAAAGTATTTATAGTCATGAGAAGATTTGTAGACATTGTTTACTTTTGAATAATGTTTCAATTATAGTCCATATAATGTGCATCATTTTATTTGTAATAAATGTTTATTTTCAGTATTCAATAAATGTATGTCTTTCTTTGTCATGTATTATGTTGAGAATAAGAAAGATTACATAACATCAAAAGTTATATCAAATAAATTAAATTTATTATCAATGTAGGTATCAACACTTGTTTCGAAAATTGTCTTTACCGGTATCTCTTCTAAGTCAGCAGCATCATGCTCATGTTCGGGTATCTCTTCTAAGTCAGCAGCATCATGCTCATGTTCGCTTCCATCGTTCCCATCATGATCTTCACCTGTTGTCTCACCATCAGACTCCATCACTATATCATCTGACGATACACAATACATGTCTGGTTCTGGAGTGACACTGCTGGATATCCGTGATATTGGTACGTATGATGGTTGTTCTTGTAGATTTGGTTGCAAATTCTGCATGTGCTGAGGGTTAGACAGAATAAGCAGTTGATGATAAATTTTATTTGTAATATAAAAGAACAGTTAGGAAATCCATTCAAAAAAGGCACTATGTATCATCTGAATGGTAAGTTGAAATCATTACAGACTATTATTATTTTGTTGTGTCTTTCTTTTCAAATATCTTTGTTCATTAAAAGTAGTGATTAGATCTATGTTTTGCAAAAATTACAATAGTAATAAGTATGCACATAAAACAATTTGTAAATGTAGTATATCTTTAAGACTTGTATCTCCAGTTTTCTGATTAGCTGAACAAGAAATTCAATGCAGGGTCTCTGATTGCTATACTGGTGTAATTACTCACTCTGTAATTTCAGAAGATAACTATAATTCATTCCACACAAAGTGGTATTTAGTTCTAGCCATAATTTTCTCACATATATTATACATTTATTTTATGTTTTCTTCAACAATGCTTGCTATAATAATGCATTTAATTTCGGGAGCAAAAGATCGAGGCAAGAAAATAATATTACATCAGGGAAATTTAATATAATATGTATGTGCCTCCAATAAGTTATTATGAACGTTGGCGTTGATCACGGGGGGGGGGGGGGGGGGGGGAATGGGGGATATATACCCCCACCAATATTTCAGGTGGGGGATGGCCTGTATTATCACCCCCCCCCCCCCCCCCCCCCCAATATTTCGGGTTCCAAAAAAGATAATAACCTTACAATTAAGGAACATTGCCCCATTTCATGAATGGAAGTTGTTACTACAGTCTTCTTTAAACCACCTTTTAATAAAATCTTCTTGGGCTGTCCCCTGGAACCCCATTAAGGTTATTTGACCCAGTCCCAGCTCCGTACTAATTGACTCTTATTCAGGACTTCTCTCTTGGCGCACTTTCAGACGATCCTAGTCTATTGTGCTTTTGCGCTTCACTCACTGAAATTGAGCTAATTATTCAATAGTTAACTGTATTTCTGGATATTGCAAATCCCACAGCTTCCAGGGGCTCCGCCCTCTGGACCCCCAATAAGCTTCACAATATGAGTCTCACATGACTGATGCTATTCAGGGTTTCATCAGATTGCTTGGAATCTATGAATCCATCAGGATAAAATTCACCTTGAACAAACCCCAGCTCATAACAGTCATAATGCTTGCAATGTGCATTTAATAATCTTCCAATTTCCGCCACAAAAACCTGGGCACGCTAATGCCTGGGTGTTTGCTTTGCTCCCGCCCCCCCCCCCCCCCCCCCCCCAATGGCGAGAAGAAATCGACGCCCTTGATTATGAACCTGAACCGATTACAACTATTTGATTTGCAGATATGCCACATGACACGTGGTTATCGATTATTCTTTGAATCTGTTAGATGCTTATGTCATACATAACGTGAGGTATATAGATGTATATACATGTATTTGTTTATGTGACGTATAACTCTAAAGTGTGAACATGTGCATGACTAGTTATGGACAGGTTTTACCTATAAAAACATAACAATCACATGCAAAAAAAAGCACATGAATGAACATAATGTGGAACAGCAATCAAATATTATAATTGTATCTTACAGATAAAACAAAACTTACATAGGGGACACATTGGGGATCGTCCTCGATGAAATGGTCGTAGCACAGTAGTTCCATACATCGAGTACAGGCTGCAAAAATTTCATCCATGCACCCAATGTGGCTACAATGTTGGGGATGTGGACCACTATCATCGCCTGGTAGCTCTAACCCTGTTGGTCAAGACATTATACAAACCCAGTGTTACTGCAATACAAACACAGTGACATCTAACATACACATACTATTGAAGGGGCAGATTTTGTTCCAAAGAAAACAAGAGACCGTGATAATATTTCAATTAACTAAGAATGAATTTTCCTGTCTAATACTTCACAGAGTTGTAGATATCTATCAACATTTTCGATTGCACACTTTTTACATTTCTTATGTCACAAGATTAATTAACTAAAACTACTTTATATTACCATGGGATAAAATAAAATACCCTATTTGTATCTGATTAGTTATACGTTAAACCGTTGCCATTCTTATTATAGAGTACATAGATTAATAATTTACCTGGACAGGTCGGGTCACTACTTTGTGGTATCATGTTATGGATGGGTGAGGAGGGCGCCAGTACTGTCCCATGGATCAGAACTTTTCCTGTTGCAAGAGGCACTTCGTTGACTTCTTGGATAACTGAATGAAAGAAAGAAATCATAAACGACTTTCTTTGAAAATGTATAGGGTGAAATGTCAATGCAGTATACATTCATAATAGTGGTGCCACATATTACTATAGTTATTAAAGAGCCCGTTAAGGGGTCTAAGGAGCAGACTAAAACTACAAAATACATAGACTTGAAGCTACCAGAGACCTACAAGAACCACCCAAAGCCCTCAAAAAGCTGAAATGGTGATCCAAGGAGCCGAACTAGAAGAAGAATAATGGACTTTACAAAATTTACAAAATTAACTTTGTATTTCAATAATTATGTTCTTACATATCAGGGATGCTAGCGGTATCTGGTATTCTTCTTCAGATGTTCGATATCCCCTGGTGATCCGGTCTTGAGCTTGGTGTACCTCGGGAGATTCATCCGGGCAGTGGATGGGATTAGCAGGAGGCGGGACAAGTTGCACCGAATCCACGTGATGTGGGTGATCACTCTGCACTGGATCTGCAAATGAGTGAGTAATACATTTATATTGATGTATATAGCAAAGATAAACAGAATACTTGCCATACAAACAACATACTAAGTTGGAAGGATTAAGATGTTAATTGCATCTTCACTCACTCCAGAAAGCCTAAAGTAAACTCCTGAATGAGATATACCATTATATTGATACACATTCATACTTCAGTTATGACCAATGCAAAGTGACCAATATCCTTAGTATCAGGTATTCTCCTACTATCAAATTAAATACAAGAATGTCAATATTGAATGTAAGAAAACGATATTCCAATATGTTCTTACTTATCAGGGATGCTAACGGTATCTGGTCCTCTTCTTCAGATGTTCCCCTGGTGATCCGGTCTTGAGCTTGGTGTACCTCGGGAGATTCATCCGGGCAGTGGATGGGATTAGCAGGAGGCGGGACAAGTTGCACCGAATCCACGTGATGTGGGTGATCACTCTGCACTGGATCTGCAAATGAGTGAGTAATACATTTATATTGATGTATATAGCAAAGATAAACAGAATACTTGCCATACAAACAACATACTAAGTTGGAAGGATTAAGATGTTAATTGCATCTTCACTCACTCCAGAAAGCCTAAAGTAAACTCCTGAATGAGATATACCATTATATTGATACACATTCATACTTCAGTTATGACCAATGCAAAGTGACCAATATCCTTAGTATCAGGTATTCTCCTACTATCAAATTAAATACAAGAATGTCAATATTGAATGTAAGAAAACGATATTCCAATATGTTCTTACTTATCAGGGATGCTAGCGGTATCTGGTCCTCTTCTTCAGATGTTCCCCTGGTGATCCGGTCTTGAGCTTGGTGTACCTCGGGAGATTCATCCGGGCAGTGGATGGGATTAGCAGGAGGCGGGACAAGTTGCACCGAATCCACGTGATGTGGGTGATCACTCTGCACTGGATCTGCAAATGAGTGAGTAATACATTTATATTGATGTATATAGCAAAGATAAACAGAATACTTGCCATACAAACAACATACTAAGTTGGAAGGATTAAGATGTTAATTGCATCTTCACTCACTCCAGAAAGCCTAAAGTAAACTCCTGAATGAGATATACCATTATATTGATACACATTCATACTTCAGTTATGACCAATGCAAAGTGACCAATATCCTTAGTATCAGGTATTCTCCTACTATCAAATTAAATACAAGAATGTCAATATTGAATGTAAGAAAACGATATTCCAATATGTTCTTACTTATCAGGGATGCTAGCGGTATCTGGTCCTCTTCTTCAGATGTTCCCCTGGTGATCCGGTCTTGAGCTTGGTGTACCTCGGGAGATTCATCCGGGCAGTGGATGGGATTAGCAGGAGGCGGGACAAGTTGCACCGAATCCACGTGATGTGGGTGATCACTCTGCACTGGATCTGCAAATGAGTGAGTAATACATTTATATTGATGTATATAGCAAAGATAAACAGAATACTTGCCATACAAACAACATACTAAGTTGGAAGGATTAAGATGTTAATTGTATCTTCACTCACTCCAGAAAGCCTAAAGTAAACTCCTGAGTGAGATATACCATTATATTGATACACATTCATACTTCAGTTATGACCAATGCAGAAGTGACCAATATCCTTAGTATCAGGTATTCTCCCACTGTCAAATTAAATACAAGAATGTCAATATTTACTATTTTTAAGAAGTTTTCATTTCAATATGTTCTTACTTATCAGGGATGCTAGCGGTATCTTGTCCTCTTCTTCAGATGTTCCCCTGGTGATCCGGTCTTGAGCTTGGTGTACCTCGGGAGATTCCTCCGGGCATCTGTGGATGTGATCATTAGCAGGAGGCGGGACAAGTTGCACCGAATCCACGTGATGTGGGTGATCACTCTGCACTGGATCTGCAAATGAGTGAGTAATACATTTATATTGATGTTTACAGTCATATAGCACGTACAGATAGAAACATTTGAATTATTACTGATAAACATCAATTAAAAACAAAGTTAATTTTGCGTACTTGGAGATGCATTCCATTTAATAATTTTAAAACAATTAAAATATACTAAACTAATTTCACAAATAACATTAACATTTTTATTATGTAGCAACGTGGTGTCACAGAGTATGCAGGATTTTGTTTGAATTATAATGATTATATTTCAATGAGATATTTTGACAAAATATTGGCAATACATTTAATTAATGAAGATTGACATGACTGTGATGTTGATTTATATATAAAACAATGTACACATTCATGTATAGCAGGAAGAACAGCATGTGTAGAACATTGGAAAACAAAAAACAGTAAACAATATAAGCTTTCAGATTTGTTTTGTCAATACACAAAAGGAATCAACTTCATGATTTATCTTTTGAAACAAATATTTGACAGTACTACATCTGGACATAGATTCACTAATGTTTCATTTCAAATTGTTCTTACTCATCAGGGATGCAGGTTCAACAGAAGCTGTGATATCAACGGTGTACTCTTCGATGTCGACAATTGTGCCGACCCAAGTTGACCTCCCCCAAGGCATTCTCACCCTGCTTCCCACTCTCGGCCTTCCAGAACATCGCAGTTCTCTCCATTTTACGATATTGTGCTGACGATTCCTATCCCATCTTACGAGGATATCTGTTTCTGGATGCATTTCTATAGACAAGGTAAGCAAACGTTTTGTACATTATATAACAATACTGTCAAAGTTTGACTAAGAGCCTTTGCCAGTAGCCCAGGTAGGTTGGGAGTGTATGCTCCCAAACAATATTTTCTTTTATATGGTGATCTTATTGTTAGTCTCGATCGTCCCATTTGGTGGTCTCAATTCAGGGCCATGATCAGACTCGGCAAGGAAGACTGCCTACCACTACCTACATATGTATGTCATTAATGTTACTTTACTAACACGTGTTTATTGTACTATGTCTGAAAATGGGCATACTGAGAAATACAAAACATTCTTACATATCATGGCCAGTAAGTAATGAAACAAATTCTACGTATAAGGTTTTCTCCTAATATTCCTGAATGAAATACTGTGAATGTTTGCAAAATGAACTTTTATTTCAATATGATTGTTCTTACTTGGCAGGGATGCTAGCGTTATCTTGTCCTCTTCTTCAGATGTTCCCCTGGTGATCCGGTCTTGAGCTTGGTGTACCTCGGGAGATTCCTCCGGGCAGTGGATGGGATTAGCAGGAGGCGGGACAAGTTGCACCGAATCCACGTGATGTGGGTGATCACTCTGCACTGGATCTGTAAATGGGTGAGAAAAACATCAATTCTGATAGCAAAGATTGTATTCTTAACATACTAAATATTTCCTTTAAACAAAATAATTAAAACAATTAATTGTGATTTGTACTACGTATGATTATGTCTTACAAAAAGCATAAAAGCATATGATGACTCTCTGACTGAGATCAACATTATGATAGTCTAGTTTGGTTTGGGCAAATACATCATGACCCAAACCCTCAGTATCTGGAATTCTTTTATTTTATTATGAAATACAAGAATGTGAATATTTACTATTTATAAGAAGTTTGTATTTCAATATGTTCTTACTTATCAGGGATGCTAGCGGTATCTGGTCCTCTTCTTCAGATGTTCCCCTGGTGATCTGTCCTTGAGCTTGGTGTACCTCGGGAGATTCATCCGGGCAGTGGATGGGATTAGCAGGAGGCGGGACAAGTTGCACCGAATCCACGTGATGTGGGTGATCACTCTGCACTGGATCTGCAAATGAGTGAGTAATACATTTATATTGATGTATATAGCAAAGATAAACAGAATACTTGCCATACAAACAACATACTAAGTTGAAAGGATTAAATTGTTAATTGTGTCTTCACTCACTTCAGAAAGCCTAAAGTCAATTCCTGAGTGAGATATACTATTATATTGATACGCATCCATACTTCAGTTATGACCGATACAAAGTGACCAATATCCTTAGTATCAGGTATTCTCCTACTATCAAATTAAATACAAGAGTGTCAATATTGAATGTAAGAAAACGATATTTCAATATGTTCTTACTTATCAGGGATGCTAGCGGCATCTCGTCTCCTTCTTCAGATGTTCCCCTGGTGATCTGTCCTTGAGCTTGGTGTACCTCGGGAGATTCCTCCGGGCAGTGGATGGGATTAGCAGGAGGGGGGACAAGTTGCACCAAATCCACGTGATGTGGGTCATCAGTCTGTACTTGATCTATTATGTGTGAGTAATAAATCAATTCTGATATTAAAGATCGTATTTCCTTATTAAAAAAATAAAAAATAAAAATGTAATTGTGATTAATTTACTACGTATGATTATGTCTTACAAAAAGCATAAAAGCATATGATGACTCTCTGACTGAGATCAACATTATGATAGTCTAGTTTGGTTTGGGCAAATACATCATGACCCAAACCCTCAGTATCTGGAATTCTCTTATTTTATTATGAAATACAAGAATGTGAATATTTACTATTTTTAAGAAGTTTGTATTTCAATATGTTCTTACTTATCAGGGATGCTAGCGGTATCTGGTCCTCTTCTTCAGATGTTCCCCTGGTGATCTGTCCTTGAGCTTGGTGTACCTCGGGAGATTCTTCCGGGCAGTGGATGGGATTAGCAGGAGGGGGGACAAGTTGCACCGAATCCACGTGATGTGGGTGATCACCCTGCACTGGATCTGTAAATGTGTAAGTAGTACATTTATTCTGATGTCTATAGCAAAGATAGATTTAATTCTTTAACATAATAAAGAATATTTAACATTGGATTTTATCCACAAATACAAATTCTTATTACTAAACTCCATTCCATTCGAACGTTAATGTTTTTTATAACCCAGAATTCACATAATCATAATAGACCCACAACTTTGCAAATTGCATTTACTTGAATTATGTATTAAGAAAATAAAACCAAGTGCTATATTCCTTACTTTAATGTTTGAAACACTGTTTGCTCTAATTTTACAACTGTCATAATACTTGTTTCAAAATAAACAATAAGTTGTTTCTCAGGATTTTGAAAATATGAAACATTTTGAAATTAATAAATTGTTTATGATTTACTACATCTGGACATAGATTCACTAATGTTTCATTTCAAATTGTTCTTACTTATCAGGGATGCAGGTTCAACAGAAGCTGTGATATCAACGGTGTACTCTTCGATGTCGACAATTGTGCCGACCCAAGTTGACCTCCCCCAAGGCATTCTCACCCTGCTTCCCACTCTCGGCCTTCCAGAACATCGCAAGTCACGCCATTTTACGATATTCCGTTCACGATTTCTGTCCCATTGGACGAGTACATCTGTATCTCCGTGCATATTGATCTGTTGATCTGTATGCATTGAGAAGGATTTGAGAAACAGTAATACATCATATGAAATTTTAAAGACATTTTTAGTGTGGAGACGAGACTGCAGTCTGTACGACCGACCAACCAACATCGTGTGAATGGGGCAGAACTAATTATTGTGATAGTGGATCAAGGTTGCATAAGTATATTTTACTGTAACACAGGAGTAATTTAATAATCTAGTCTCTGTATCTGTTAAATATTAGGCTTGGATGTTGATAAGGACATGAACTTGTCCAGATAATAAAGTCTAGAATACGTCTGACTAAGACTCAAACTAAGTTAGCAATCTTAAGTAGATGTTGAACTAGTAGTAGTACTTTAGTAGTATTATTATTTAGTTAGACGTCTTACTCTTAGTTGTAAGACACATGTATACAGTATAGTCTAGAAAAATCTAGATCTGGTTAATCAAACATAATACACTACTAGAATGGACAAACTAATAACTCTTATTGTTAAGACCGACCAATCGTGTGAATGGAGCAGAACTAATTATTGTGATATTGGATCAAGGTTGCATATAAGTATCTTTTACTGTAACACAGTACTAGTAGTAATTTTATATTGTTTAGTCTCTGTATCAGTTCTGTTAAATATTAAGCTTGGATGTTGATAAGGACATGAACTTGTCCAGATAATAAAGTCTAGACTACGCCTGACTAAGTCTAAGACTCAAAGTCTAACTAAGTTAGTAATCTTAAGTAGATGTTGAACTAGTACAGTATAGTAGTAGTACCAGGTAGTAGTATTATTATTTAGTTAGACGTCTTACTCTTAGTTATAAGACACAAATATGGCTAGTCTAGACAAATCTAGATCTGGTCAATCAAACATAATACACTTGTAGAATGGACAAACTAATAACTCTTACTGTTACGTTTGTATTCCCCAACTGAGATTAAGTTTTTAAGTGATTTTACAACACGAAACGTAATGCGCGGGACTTAGACGCAATCTTTGGCGCGAATTGCTCTTCCCGCCGTAAATCTCGATCTTCTCTTACACAGGATCTAAATATGAATGCCCTCTTTTGTTATTGTCTTTGGCAGAATAAATATATAACATAAAAAACCTATATTCAAAAATGTTGTACTTATTAACAAGGAAAAAGGGTAACTTACCAGAGTTTGTTTCGTTTGTAGCACACGACGCCGTCCATCAAGGAGTAACGCCAAACAGCGCGGGAAACTGAGTTTGTCCTTATTATACACGTACGTTCTGTGATATCGTCGGCGTATTATTGGCCAGGAAAAAGGGCGCAAACGAATTTGCCCTTTTTGATGCCCAAATTCAATCACTCGGCAGTTCGTGAAAAAGGGCAAATACTGGTTTGCCCTTTTTGCAGCCCAAATGCGTGCCAATTTGTAAATTTGTCCTTTGTTTATTGTTGATTTTCTTAAGAAGTAGGGCGTTTTGAGGGATTATAATTACATCATCGGATAGGTATTTAAGTACTCTATCAGAAAATCCAAAAAAAAAAAATTCGATTTTTAACGATACTATCGGCCATTTTGTCCTTTTAATTGCCCAGCGACGATAAGACAATAACCTCGCAACTTTTGAAATTTGGCTTGCAAAAGAGGGGCTATCCCTTTAATAATAAAAAAAGCAGCCCTATATCTACAGATCAGTTGAAGTCAACATGCATATGTGCATCACACCAGTGGCGGATCCTACGGGGGGGGGGTTAGGGGGTTTTAAACCCCCCCCCCCCCCCCCCCCCCCCCCCACTTGGGCTGCCAAGTTAAAATGTATCAGTGAAAAAAGTGAACAAAAAGTGAACAAAAATCACTTACGGGGGTTCAAAATAGCTTTAAAAAATCGCCGCTTAGCGGCTCGTGAACGAAAGTGAACAAAAAGTGACAAAAATCACTTACGGGGGTTCAAAATAGCAAAAAAAATCGCCGCTTCGCGGCTCGTGGACGAAATAGAACAAAAAGTGACAAAAAAATCACTTACGGGGGGTTCAAAATAGCTTTAACAAATCGCCGCTTAGCGGCTCGTGAACGAAAGTGAACAAAAAGTGACAAAAATCACTTACGGGGGTTCAAAATAGCAAAACAAAATCGCCGCTTCGCGGCTCGTGGACGAAAGTGAAAAAAGGTGAAAACAATCACTTACGGGGGTTCAAAATAGCAGCAAAAATTCGCCGCTTCGCGGCTCGTGGACGAAAGTGAAAAGAAGTTTTTAAAAAAATCACTTACGAAGGTTCAAAAGAGCAAAAAAAATCGCCGCTTCGCGGCTCGTGGACGAAAGTGAAAAAAAGGTGCAAAAATCACTTACGGGGGTTCAAATAGCAACAAAAATTCGCGGCTCGTGGACGAAAGGGGAAAAAAGTGAAACAAATCACTTACGGGGGGTTCAAAAGAGCAAAACAAAAATCGTGGACGATGCTCCGCATCGTCATTGGGTCAAACCCCCCCCCTCCCCCCCCCCCCCCCTTAGCAAAAAGCTATATCCGCCCCTGCCACGGAACCGTTAAGTCGCCATAATAGAGAACACAAGTCTCTCTGACTGGGTATATGAGTTTCATATAAGCGTACGGGGTCACTTTTTTCCAGGGGGATGTGGTCCCGCTGCACTTTTGCCCGAATATCCTCTTACACGTTTTTTCACCCGACAAGCAAAAACAAATATTTTTTTCCCCCGAATAAAAAATAACATGAATTTGCACGAATATGTCAATTTTTGCCCGAATATGATATGAGATTTGCTGACTTTTGCCTCATGTGATATTGCCGCCCCTCCCTCCCCCCTAATATGATATGATTTTTGCCAGAATAATTGCATGTTTTTGTTCGAATAGGATATGAGATTGCCCCGAATATGATAATAAGTTGAATTTACCTGATTAGTGCTTCGAACGAGTAAAACTATAAAACACAGTCATGTACAAATATTAACGTCATCAAACACCGCAATTAAGTATGAAATAGAACAAATGATTTACTCACCGAAAATACGATAAACCATGAAATCATATCCATTTTCAAAATATTCCAGAAGATCTCACACGATTATCATAAATTTGCATCATGCATCCAACATTAACACGGACAGGGCTTAACATTTCGCTGCCGGGGTAGACTCGGCGATGAGAACTCGGAGTCGTGGCACTGGAAACGACACTTCACTGCTGTAACATGGGCGAAACCGTGTGTATCAATTTTGAGGGCGATTACTGGGGTCCCCTCTAACCATGGCTAAGGGAACATTTATGAAATATTTCGTT